>JAEAOA010001935.1:2222500-2445000 GCA_016746295.1 Potamilus streckersoni
CACGACCTCCTGCATACTCTAAACACAGGATCAGTTCTATTTTTCTGATCTCTTTTTAATGCAAAAGTGTTGGTATTACACAATACAATTTTTCCACAAAATGCAAAAAAATCCTCATCTCCATTTACAAAATGAATTCAACTATTTCACTGAAATACCCTCTGCTTTCCTTTTTATCCTCTCTCTCTCAAATGCCATAAGGAACAAAGATAATGGAGATTTACATATAAACATACAAAAAAACATTTATGATTTATGGTGTTTTAAATTTAGAGTGGTTCATTTAATATATATATATATATATATATATATATATATATATATATATATATATATATATATATATTTCAATGGTGATATGAAGGCAGTTTTTCCTGATTTATTTTAGAAAATCTTTTTTTTAAACTATATGAAATAAATACAGACATAAATAAACTCAACCATAAGTATATTGTAAGCATGACAGCATGATATGATGGTATAACAAGAGACCCTCAAAAACAACCTTACATTGCTCATTTAAACACAAGCATACAGGAAAATGTTGAGATGCTCTTTGTTCACTTTTACCAAAACAAAATGTCAAGATAATTGTTTTCTTCCATATTTTCCCTTTTTCTGCAATGGAATCCAAACCTGAAGGTGATGTGGAATCAGTTTCTACAAAAATGTAACAAGTTACCAGGATAAAATCTTTCAAATTAGGCTGGTCTTGCTTAATTACTATTTATGGGCTTGATTACACTCAATTAGACTTATAAGGCATTGCTGACTGGTAGTGGCCTAAATTAGTAAAGCCATTATATAGGTCAGTAACTAGTAAAATCTCTGCTTTCTGATTGGTTAGTATAATAAGTGTGGGCATTCTCACAACAGTGATGTCATTCCCATAATGCATAGTCTGAAAGTGCCCCTGAACTACAGTGGCTGGTTGGAAGCTTCACCAGTGCATTATGGGTAAAAGGTACTGAATTTTTGTACTTTATTTAAAGATAGTAGCTGAAATTTATATGTGGTCTCATGAACACAAGAAGCATAAAATAGTCAGCAGAAATACTTTGTCACCAAAATGCTCATCAAAATTTGGTCAAAGATGGTATAGCAGTTGTTGAGGTGATTTTCAAGTTGTTTTTTATATCTTTTTGTTTTGGTAAAAGTGGACATATCTTACAGTAAATCACCATCATGTATACAACGTTGAAAGCACATGATGCCATGATTCTCAGTTTAGGTTTGAAAATTATCTCACAGTGGTTTTGATCAGTTTTCAAGGATTTTGTTGTGGATATCACTAATGCTGGATTTTCATCTTCTGTACCAATCTGAGAATTCTGATTCCTGGATATTTGCAAATATGGTTGAAACTGATAAACAATTTTTCAAATTTAAACAAAGCAATGTTATCATGAACAAAAGACCTTATAATAAGCTTAACAAAGCTAAAAATGACTTACCTAAAACATTTTGACTTACCTAAAAGCTTAAAGAGAAGCTGTTTAGTAGCAACAGGAGCATTGAAAATGCTAAGTCCTTGTTTGTTACTTATACCTAAGCATGCACCAGCTCGGACCAGAGCTCGACACAGATTACCATTTCCATTCACGTAGGCCAGCAGTAGGGCTGAAATAAACAGGCAGAAAGAAAAATAAGAGTCCCAAAAATAGCAAATGACATGCTCACACCATGTGATGTTTCCCTTGCAATTATTTGACATAAGCACTAGGGACCTGACTACATTTTAAGAGACACCTTCTAACTGCAAACATTTTATCATAGTATCCACCTTATAGTTCAAAACTGACACAAAACACAGAAAAAATGGCACACATAAACATGTTACAGATTTACATTCTCTTGTTGTGACTTTAACTTTGAGGTAGTGGGAATGACTGTAAATGCAACTGTCTAGCAGTACTGTATATCTGGATAAAGTATGGTAAAAACATCTTGAGTGATTCAAAAGTTACAGCCTGGACAAGGAAACAGTCATGACTTTGCCATGACCTTGATGTTAGGGTTGGGGTCTGACTTTTATGCTACACACCATGTAGTCATGATGTATACATAAAGATTCACAAAAATCCCCTAAGTGGTTCCAAAGCTGCAGCCTGGACAAGGACATCAATCACAGAGTTGAATCTGCCCTTGCTGTGACCTTTAACCTTTGAGCTAGAACCTGATGATTGTATATGACACACAGTCTAGTCCTAATGTCCATCTCAGTCATGTTTCACAAAATCTCTTTAAGGTTTACCAAGTTACCAGATGTGCAAATGTTAATAGACAGACACAGCATAATAACCCTCACTCAATCAGGTGTACAGACAATAATTAGTATAAAACTGAGAAAAAAAATACTTATAGGAAATATAAACCAAGTATATGTATGAATATAAGATAGTTTCCAAGTTTATAGTGAAGTAAACATAGTGGCATCATGCCAGAGACATGTAGCATGATGTTCCACCCCATCAAATTATTTTGACACCAGGCCAACCAGTCTTAACACTAACATCTTAATGCTGAGCACCTTGTGAGGCAGCTGTTAGTACCATTTTTTCAAGTCTTAGGTATGACATGGCCAGGGTTCAAACCAGTGACCTCCTGCATCTGAGACGGATGCCATAACCACTAGGCCACTCAGAAAGTGTCATTAGTTGCATTATCTTACAAAAGGTAGCATCTGTGGAAAAGTTTTAGAGATATGCTAAGAAAAAAAATCTCTTACATACAAACACTGTAATTCATTTATTGTGAAATAAAAATAGTATGTGTGTTTGTATGTGTTTGGGATTTTCAATTTAGCTTTAACAATTTTTCAGTCATATTGCTATGATGTCTGTAGTGTGGCAGTTTATAGTGATGTCTATCACTATGGCATCACGATGCTGACATGTAGTAATATTTCTCACCCAGTAACATTATCCAGACAGTGGGCTGACCAGTCTTAACAAGTAACATTATCCAGACAGGCTGACCAGTCCTAACAAGTAACATTATCCAGACACTAGGATGACCAATCCTAACAACATTATCCAGACACTAGGATGACCAGTCCTAACAAGTAACATTACCCAGACACTAGACTGACCAGTTCTAACAAGTAACATTATCCAGACACTAGACTGACCAGTCCTAACAAGTAATATTATCCAGACTCTAGACTGACCAGTCCTAACAAGTAATATTATCCAGACACTAGGCTGACCAGTCCTAACAATAATCTCTTAATGCTGAGTGCTAGGCAGCTTAAGTATAACTTTTGTAAAACTCTGGTATGACTTAAGCTGGGGTTCAATCCTGCAACCTGCCACTACTAAGGTGGACACTCTAACTACACAGCAATAGTGAATGCAGGACATGACACCCACTGTATATACTCACTTTTAAGTCAGGCAAACTGCAAAAAGCATATTTGGATCTATGCTGTTTGTCTTGAGTAAGAAGAACAACAAAGAACTCAGACCCTAATCTGCCTGCTGATTATGTAATGGCAGACTGGGGTTTCTGTTTTTTTTGCAGTTGGACTCATAAGCAAATACTAAGTAAAATATTTTATATATTAATTTTAATTAAAAAAATACACCTTATTTATAAAGTCCTATTTCTAATATTTATTAACAGGACAATAGTGTATTGGATAAATTTAGAAATTGTTATTATTCATTTATCCATCAATAGACTTCAAGCCATAGTGAACTGCAAACCAATGAAGCTTGACCTTTGTTAAATTATGTCAATACAGTGGTTAAACAGGTTCCTGTAAGATATATCACTTCTTTCTAAGAGAACATCTGTACCAAAAACATGATTATTTCCCCTTTGAGACTTCATAGTCCCTGCAAAACAGGGTTTATGTTCTTTGTTATTTAGTCAAGTAGTGATTCCAAATCATGCAGACTTAGATGTAAAGGTGGGCATCTTAGATCACTTGACCCTAACCCAGATTGTTAGACCCTGATCTACTGAAGTGATGGCAGATCAGGGTTTACATTCTTTCAGTAGGAGTCAACTTATATGCAAATATATATTGTAACTGTTAGCATGTGGAATAAGTGGAACATTGTTATCATAAAAGTATAGTTCTACTGCAAACAACATAATACAGAAGACAAAAATTTGTTTGTTCAACCAATTACTCCTAAAAACTGGAGTTTATTACAGTTTGTGTTTAACATTTTAACCAAGTGTATTGTAGCGCAATGAAGTTTAGTGTAGAGATTGGACATAAACGGCCGAAACTCTTCTTAAGTAATGAAAAGAAAGCTGCTTGAATAATATTAGAAGATGTAATAACAGTTATGTGAAAGATAATGAAAATCTGTACAAGACCTTGTGAAATTTTTAGTGATTTAAAACCTGCTTTTGGCTATGGAAAACTAAGGTATTTCAATAACTGTGTCTCACTGAAAATATTCAATCACCATTGTATTAAGTATTTTTATATTAGAAATTAGTGACAGTACTTTATTCACATAATTTTCTGAGTAATGACCCTCAACTGATATTCAACTATATCATATAACAATATAAATTTTCAATGATTTTTTAAAATTGCTTTGATCCTTAACAAGGTGTCATCCATAAATGATGTCATGCAATTTTGGCTGATTTTTTACCAACCCCAACCCCCACATCACACATCATCACAAAAAGTCAGACCCCCTCAAATATGTCACAAAGCTCTGCCCTCCCCCAAAGCCGTATTTCCTATTTTAAAATTAATGCTTTCAAATCACTTTATTGTCAATGTAGTATCATTTGGTGTGGCGCTGCACTATGATAATGTAGGAGAAAACATGTATTAAAAAGGAGGCACTGGAAAGCTGAAATTGGCATACAATAATTTTGCAAATATTCATCTAAAACTGCAGAAGTGAGTTTGCCAAAAACAAGATTATTTACAAAATTAAGAACGAAAAGTGGAACCTTTATGTAAAGTTGCACATTGTGATGTGACGTAACATTTCTTAAACACCCTATGACCCTTGTCACACATTGTAACAAATGTATGACCCCTTTCCCAAAAGGTGCGTGATGTCATTTATGAATGGGCCCAAAGATAAAAATATAAATTTTTTCAAGAAGTACATTAATATTTCATAACTGATCATTCACAAAGTACTTACCTGTATTTCCTTCAGCATCGGGTTTATCAATAGGATAAGCTGGCATACATTCTCGGAACAATTCAAATATAGCAGCTGCATTTTCTTTACCATATTGACACAATATATGGAGAGGATTTTGGCCTCTGGAATTTTATTTTAAAACAGAATATTACCAGATACTGCAAATCATGTAATGTTAGAATCAGTCTGAAAATCAAAAGCATTCAGGATTTTGTCATCAAGACAATTATTCATAAATCAAGGACTAACTAAAAATATATGTCCATTAGAGATTTTGTTTATAATAAAACTTTAATTGTATGTGTGTGTGTAATTAGGATTTAACAGTTTTAACAAATTTTCACCATGATGAACCACCATTATCCTGACACCAGTCTGCCTAGTCCTAACCCTAACCTCTTTATATTGAGCATCAAACATTTAGTACCATTTTTAAAGCCTTTGGTATGACTCAGCTGGGGTTTGAACCCGTGACCTCCTACATCTGAGGTGAATGCTCTAACCACTTACACCACTCAAGCAGTTTTTACGTTCATTTTACAATATTCTAAAGTAAAACATTATCAATTTTAATTATTATTTTAATTAATATTAATTAATCTAATTGAAACAACTTCTTTACAACTTATATTTTAATATGATTTTTGTAAAGCTAATACTGTACTGAGAAAACAAAAAAACTTTGCTCAATAAAATAATCACAGAAGTTTGCATAATTAATAAAGTATATAAAATCAAATCAAAGACCTTTTACAAATTATTTCTTCCATTTAGAAAACATGAATTTACCATCATATTATAAAACATTATCAGACAATTTGCCATCATATCAGAAATTATGAATATCAAAATTTGGAACATTATATTGATTTAAATGTGTTAAGTAATTAATTAGTTTCCTGATCTTGAATTTCTAAATAAATTCTTACTTCAATATCCAAAGCTTTATACTCAATAATCATTTCCAATTATTAATGAAGTAAAAGTAAAACTGAAGAATCAATCTCTGTAATGAACAGCACGAAATTCACTCATACCAAATTATTGTGGCAAATGGTGTTAACTGTACCAATAATGATTAGAAACTTACTGCATCTGTTATTTAGTTAATTTCTCTGCTATCAGGAAAAAGAATTCCACAAATAGGGTGTCTCACCTGTATTATTGTTCTACAAATTAAAAACACTGTAAAAACTTCAAACCCTTTAACTAATTTCTAATCTTATTTGTTGCTACCACATCATCACTGCTGGCATTAAACTGGTACCCATTTCACACCGATTGTAAATGCAGGTAAGACTATAATATCATCTGAAGAATAGATAAATTTCATTATTGGCAAATTAAACATTCACCAAGTAAAACTTTGTTATGAATCAGTTTCACTGCATTTATATTTTGTACATTCAATGCATGCATTAAAACTTTCTTGTGATTGTGACCAGACAGTATTGTGAATAGGGTAAAATTCAATAGGAAGTTTAAACAATATATATTGTAATATATTTTAAAATACACATATGATCTGAACTCCATTAAATACTCACCTGGCATTAACAGCTTCAGCATTTATTCTTGATTCTATTAACAGCACCCTTACACAGTTTACATTACCAGTTTGTACAACCAGGTGAAGAGCTACAAAATACATTTTAAAAAAACTCTTTAAGTTACATGCATATACAGTCAAACCTGTCATTAGCAGCAACTCATGGGGAAAAGACAATATTGGTCTTTGTACACAAGTGACTTCTATACACATACATTTCAAAATTGTTTTTTTTAAAAAAATAAATACTATGCTGTGAATATTAGTATTATTAATTTATCAAGATTCAACAAAATCATAAAATATATTATGTAACAAATCTATGTTCTACACAAGATTATTCTAAAATTAAATCTTAAATATATTCTATAAATTAATCAACAGCAACTTAAAATAACCACTGCTCTGCATTTTTTATTTTACCATTCAGTTTTACCCTACTGTAAAACAAAGGATTGACTCTTTGGTCTGCCAACTTGTTACAAATCTGGCTTGGAAAAAGCAGTCATGTTTCAAACACAATACCTGGATAAACCAGATGCCCAGCACACTGAGATCAAAATGACCGACAGCTTATATGAGAGGCCAGTGATGAACAAGAGCCAAAAGACACTGCATATGGCTATTTTTGTGACCAGTCAATTGAAACTCTGACTGCTGACCCTGAGAGACAAATTTTAAATACTGAATGACTCCTGACCCTAATAAAAAGTGATGTAACTTGTAGCTATTCTCAAAGATGAACCTTTTTTTATGTGAGCTTAAATTCACATGTAATTAGATTAATATATCAAACAATTCCTGTCATACTGCCACAGAAGACAACATCCATTTCTGCTCTATAGCGAAACTCCTTTTCCTATCATCCAGCAAAACCATAATAATAAAACTGCCCTGTCTTCTAATATAACATACTGACACATTCGAGTTACACTGATAATGCAAATGGAATACAGTGAGTACAAGCAAGATAAGAAATGTCTGCAATGATTCACAAGATGGTACTTTATCTACACATCATGTTTAGTTTGCATAGATTGAGTGGTCACTGTAGATATGCTTCAGTAACTGTGAAAGGCAGAGAGACACCACTGTAGTTAGATAACAACTGGCACATGACTACAGAAAACAGGTGACAGTTACACACAACACTTACAAAGGAAATTTGATTGATGGGGAGTTTACAAGGGCTGCTGTGACCAGGTGTCTGATATGTAAGGGGCACTAAAGTTTGACTGTGTAGCAATAGATGTTTCAAATGTTCCAAAATAGCAGATTAAATAAATTAGGAAATCAAATGTCTGTTACATACTTGTTTTGTTCAATAACCATTTACTATTTTATAATCCCAAAATTATGACAAACTTTGATATGATTATTAATATGTGATGATTATTGAAATATCCATCACTAACTTGTACCTATCTACATGATCTTCTACTCACTTACGTGTTGATGTATCCCTCAAACTGTATGCTCACAAGTATGTCTTGTTCTGTCCATATTTCTCTCAATTGTATTTCCAATGTCTTTTATGCATATTTGTCTGTCCACATCTTTAAATTGTATTTCCAAAAGGTATATTATACTCACCTGTCTATCCACAACCCTAAATTGTATTCCCAATAGGTATGTTACACTCACCTGTTTGTCCATGTCTCTAACTGTATTCCATTTGGCATGCTATACTTATCTGTCTCTTCTCATGTTCTATCAAATGTCTTCTGATTAAGTAAGTCCTTTGTGTGTTGATAAATATTACTGAACTTCATTACCTATTTACTGTCTTCATTACCTATTTACTATATGTTTTTGAACATTGTTTTCGGACACTTTTTTTTGCAAATATAATATTTAAATGCATTGTAATTTTTCGGACGTTGCTCCACTATAATTTTTTCTACAATTTATGTTTTCGGACACAATCTAAGAGGGACTTCTGTTTTGTTTTAAAGTAAAATTTCCAGTGTGTTTGCCGTTAATTTAATTGATATAAAGTTCACTTCATTTGGCAATTATTTAATCTGATCAGGAACTTCCACATGGATTAGTTGTCAGTGTAGACATATTAAACCACATCACACAGGTGTGACAGTTATGGCTCTGATTAGAAACCATGATCTCTGCTTAATATCATTAAACATTATATCAGAGAGCCAGTATGGATTAGTAATTCATTGGCATCATGCAACAAAACAGAAACCTTATCCCCTTAGCATTACATACCACAGGGTTAAATGTAGTTATTGCTCTACAGGTAATAAACCTCTTTGTAGACGATAAATATTGATTGTGGGTTCAACATGTTCAATACATACTGTGCTCTTTTAACAAAATCCAGATGGCAGCCCTTTATTTCTGAACACACCTGTCAAAGAAATCTCACAAATTATCGAAGTAACAATTATCACCTAGACACCCTCAAATCTCCAACATGCATCAAAACAAACTTTGAGCAGTTGATTGTTTCAAGTTGGCAGGCTCTACTCATTTTGAAGCTACCCTCGGCTATGTGGGAAACAAAAATGAGAGAACCACAATAAATCACCTTCATTTTACAAAAAAATACAAACATATTAATGACTAGTATATTACAACTTGCTTTCTATTTTTACCCTTCCTTGGCATGCTTACAACACTCACCCCATATGGAACCTCTCATCTTTGGTGCTATAAGATTAGCACTCGTACATGTACCTGTATTTCTACTCTCGATACTGAAATGTTTCTGTCATAAATATCTTCAAAATTCTAATTCCAATTTCTTTAAAATTTAGTATATAAATATCTTAATTACACAGACATAAAGCTTGCATGCGTTTGTAAGGTAGATTTTATTGATCACTGATTAGGCCAGAAAAGGGTTAAACTGGATTGCACAATTACTAATATGGCTCAAATATATATATGACTGTGTTTTCTGGTGAATGGACATGTATCAAATAAACAAAATAGGCAAGTAATGTCTGTTTTTCATTCATTATCCTTTCCCTGGTGTTAGACAAAATACTTGTTTTACTTCATGGCAGCACATCGTCATGTGAACTATATAACTGTAACTTCGTTACGGATACGGGATAAGAAGGCAAGAACTTGTTTTCTTCTGTTTGTTTTCAGACACCTAATTTAAGAATTTAATATGTATTCAGACAACCAAAAAAGTAATTATTTTTTGCCATCGAAAACATGCAGTAAATACGGTATTATGTTTAAATAATTTTACTTATTTTGTACTTTTGATATTATAATCTTATAATGATGGGATAAAATTGATGTGTGAATACATAAGTGAAGTGCTTGTCACAGTTTTGACTCCAGAATCCAACAGTAGAACTGAGCATTCTTAAGTGGTGGGTATTCTCACCTTATACCAATGGTGAGTGTGTAGTATGTGAACCATGCCTGTTATTTACATATAATTTACCATTGTTCTGATTATCATCCACAGCATCAAAGTCAATTCCATTTTCCAGGAGAACAGTACAGATAGTGGAACAGTCCTTAATGGCTGCTAAGTGTAGAGCTGTCTGGCCATTGGATGTTTTGGCATTCACATCCACACCAGCAAGTAACTGAAAAATAGGGGTAACATTTACTCAAGCACATGCTTGTTTGTTTTCTTGCAAATGTCATATAATGACCGGCAATAATCTAGTTGGGCATTTACTTAATCAAATACTGATTTTCATATGTTTGGGTTGGTCACACTATTTTAAAGCAGTTAGCAAATACCTATAAGGTAAATTAACAAATAAATGTATAAACTCCAACATCTCTCATCTAATTTTCTCCAAATTTCACCATTTATAATTAAAAATCCTGTTGACTAGTATGATTGTTTCAGTCAAAAGTTAGTAGAACATTTGCACATTTTCAAAAAACAGTTATGATACTTGTAATTAGTGACTGGAGTATTCACCATTATTCAAAGTGGTGAAGTTAATTCATAATCAACTCTGTTTATCCAACAGCTGAATTTGTCATTTTTATTTTGTGCTGGACTAACAAACTGTCAGCACATATGAACACAATGAAGGAGTTATAAAAAGTATGTTCTTACACATAAATATATATACTAACTTAAAAGCTCATCCCAAGTGCAAAACTGCATAGACCAAGTTCTGATACTGATTATAAAAATTAACTCAATAAGAAACAAGATAAACCAATTTATAACAGTAAAATGTGTTTCTTCAAAAATAATTACCCAATCAGGAGAACCACTTCTACTTACAAATCCAGCCATCCCAGACACTACATTTAGTTAAAGTAAGCTAAAAATGTTCTATAGTGCTAGGTAACAGTCAAACAGAGTGATCTCCCATTGGTATATGGATAGGTGGCAAAATATATGAACCGCTCAGTAACTACTGGAGCACAAAGCATGCTCAATATAGATGCAACTACAGGGTGGATGGGAGGGTGAATGTGTATTATGGCTGAGTAAGTATTCTTGAAGAAAGATTATTTTAATAGGAAAAGTTAGTTCCTTCTTTAAATATGTTACCCAATCATAATACCTTATGATAATAGGTAAGAGGTGGAGGGAGGTATATCCCCTTACCATAAAAATAACAAATCCAGTCCTCTGAGGTATGTGAAATAGCTTCTAGGTAACCTGATTGGAGAGGACTCAATCTGTCGGGGAACAGCTTCAAACAGGGGAAAAATCCCCCCTCTCAAAACACACACACACACACACAGAGTGATAACAGAAAACAGTAACTTTTCAAGCAGTAGTGATCTTCACATCTTTTATGACTTTAAGATAAAAATGCTTTCTTAACTCCCAGGGCCCCGAGTGGCCGAGTGGTCTAAAGCGCTGTCCGTTACAGATCACTGCCATCTCACCTCTATCTGCGTGGGTTCGAGTCTAAGATTCGGCGAATGTGGATATGTGAGAGAGCTTGCCAGTAGCTTCTCGTGGGTCGGTGGTTCTTTCCGGTGATTTCCTGGTTTCTTCCTCCACCATTAATACTGGCCGCCATGTATAGCCTTTCATGTGCTGAAAAATGGCGTTAAACCCCACAACAACAACAACAATCTTAACTCCCTAACATATCACCTGGGATATTCCTTATGTATATTATTGTTACTCACCAGGTTCCTAACAATCATCTCAGATCCAACTTGTACAGCCAGGTGTAGAGGGGTCAACCGTTTGGAATCATGCACCTTGGAGTTAACATTTGCTTTTACACTGATGAGAAACAGCACACTCTCAATGTCAGATTTTAGTATGGCATTGTGTAGGAAGTTACGACCCTGGTTGTCGACCTGAAATAATACCATATTTATTTAATGACAGACCCAATATGATCAACCTACCACCATTTTTGTGCTCCCCTTTTCTTCAAATTAATGTTAATCTCCACTTCCCCGAATTATCAGTTCTATCACAAACCCTGAATGGGGTCATATCAATGTTATACACAGATAAACCATAGTTACAGTACAAGTTTACTTTCAAGTAAAAACTAAAGAGAATCATGACTCAGGAATAGCATGACGAAAATATCAAAATGTTTAAAAATGTTTGCAATTAAAGTAAATCCATGCATTGATGGAATACATTTAGGATATTTATACACAATTTAAGGAACTGAGCGAGACAAATAACAAATGATGGAAACTGGCACTGACAAAAAAAAAATCCCCATCTCTGAGTTAAATTTCAGGATTTCTGTCATGATAAGCTATAATAATAATAATAATAATAATAATAATAATAATAATAATAATAATAATAATAATAATTTTATTTAATGAGGTTAACTCAATTTAGTTACATACAACTAATCTCCCTTGAGGCCTTGTACAAAAATTTTTTTGAAAAATAATAAACATAAATAGTTAGCCAGGCTTATCATTGAATAAGGCTTTATTGGATATAAATTTGAGTTTTTTTTGGTAAAAGGTTTGGTCAAGTATCAGAGCTTTACAAATTTTATATCAGTGAGCAAATAAACTAAAAATCAACTGCCCTTTTGCAAGACTTCAGCTTGCCCCATAATAAAGTAATATCATAAATAAAGCAATAAAAATATCATAATAACAAATTTAATGAAATTTAATGAAAGCATATTATATTTTTTTTAAAAATACAGAACTTCTGTTTTCTTTTTATCTTTATTTGTACCTTAAAACTATACGCCACTAATTAATGCCATCAAAGAAGATATAGGTAATTAGACAGATATCTAAATCAGAAAAAAAGGAAGGGTTAAAGTATAGATATACCAAGAAAAACAAAGATGAACTTATATATTTATGAAAACAGGTAAATGTATTGGCAGATAAGGGTTTTAGAAAGGATGAGAGGGAGGCAGAGATGTCTGGGTAAAAATACCTCAAATGAATACTGAACAACCATGCACAGAACTGTTTTAACATAATTTTATTCATGTTTTGCCTAAATCATAATGGAAAGTCAGTGAATCCTGTACAAATAATAAGATTAATATATAACTATGTTATGAATTAAATACTTTTCTTTGTATTTGTTAAACTTGCTTTAAATTGTATACATTATCACATGGCTATGCAAGAAAATGTGAGACTGACTTGGATACTGATATTGACAAGATGGAAGCTACTGACTTAAGCAGTATACTGTGTCAAATAAAGAACCAGTAGAAAGAAAAAAACTTTAAGCAGTTATATTATAAAGTGGCAGATGGAAAGTTTGCAAAGTATGAAGCATAACAAACTGAACACAACATCTCTCTCACTCTGGAAAGTTACAACTCGAGCTTGCCTGAGGCAAATGTAAGCCTATCCAGGGCATCAGGCAGACAAATTTATTATCACCAGAAAATATAAAATTTATTTGTGTCATCCTTTATTATTCTGTCTCTCTAAATTCCAACCTCATGTATACATCATAAGAAGATGGACAATGACCATTTGTATGAGATTACATGGCAGGGTGAAATACATTGGGTCCTGCCTCCTGTATGCTACATGCATTTATCCTTGTGAATAAGGTCATTTATACTTGCATGAATGTGATCGTTATGGAGAGAGAACAAGTCAATGATAAGTCTCTTCTATTTTGAATTTTTTACCTTCTGTTATGCCGATAGGACTGACTTTATAATTATGAAATGGTGGAGATGAAAAAGGATCAAGCATTAAACCCTTTGCACATTCCTTTGCCAATAATTGATCCACAATATTTGGCTGTTTTGAAGAAGAAAGCAAGTCTTTACACTCTTTTGTAGGCATTTGAGTCTTATCAGGCACTGATTTGCATGGGTTATTGATGTTGTGTGCAAGAATGCTGGAAATTGAGTGTACTGGATTGTTTGGGCAGGCAACCACCCCATGTGTTTCAGCCCTGCACCGATTGCAGATATGTAAGAATTGGCAACCAGTTCAGCAACAACCACGTGTGGAGTTAAAATTATTACACAGTTCTCTTCCATTCATCATCCATCATCTGTCTTGGTTGGCCATATTTGTCACTATCAGAATTTTTTGTGTAGGCTATATTCACAAAAGGAACAGTAGTACTTACTTTTTGTGGGCAGAAATCAGTTGGGTGAGTAACAGAACTGCAGATGTGACATGTCATTGTTTTTTGGCCTCCAATCAATAGCTGAAGAGCAGCTTTATCCCTTAGAGCCCAGTTTACTTTGATTTTGTAATCACGCAGGGCAATAGCAGCCTGAGTGGAGTAGACATTATGATATTCATAGATAATGTCCCCATAGGCACTGTTAACTTTTATAATGTCAGCCTCGTACACGTTCAATTCATGGCATCTGTTGGAGTAAAGTGAACAGATGATTGATTTAAATTTACTGAAGAATATTTTGAATTCATTGAGAGTAAGACATTTAAGCAATCGGAATCGTTTTTTCCAACCTTGTCACCTAGATTTGACAAATCTGATTCCATGTGTGGTAGCAAAAGTGTGGCAAGATTGATGTGCTTACCCTCAAGTATCTCAAATATCACATCAATTGGTGGTAGGATTTCCGGCATAATTCCTATGGTTTGCATCAGCTGATTGAGCAAAGTCGCTGAGTCATGTACAGTAGCCATGAAGGTCTGCATTGAACCCAGAAATCATCAGCTAATGAGACTCTGGTGAAGTCCACAATGACTTGGATAGCAGAAGAAGATACAACCTGATAGAAATCAGTGTCACCTGAGACAGGAAGGCTACATGAGAAAGTATGCTGATATGGTGATTTAACATGATGGTATCATGATGTATGCCTTAACTAACAAAAACCCTGATGTGAAGTTTCTACCACATATTGGAGGTGAAACAAAATAGCCTTTTGATGTGCCCTAATGCAAACTGTCACCACATGAATGCCATTATCATATATGGTAAGCAAAGAATGTAAAAAAAAAGACTGGATTTCAACAAAACACTGGAAGTCATAGATCCCAGATGTGTTGCACAACTGATTTAACAGTCTATCACAATCACAGCAACATCTGGAAGAAAAAGTAACAAAACAGGGCTGATAGAAAAGTCACATAGGTAGAAGAAGCCTTAGCTAAATGCTGTAGAAGGGATGCATTTGCTAATTTCAGGGACTTATGCAAGCCATTTTCTGAATCAGATTTGGTTGGCAAGATTCTGTGTGACAGCAAAAGCTGGAATGATGGAGAAAACACCACTCTCGGCTGCTAAACAGGTGAAGAGCATAAATGTAGATCCACCAATAGAGGCTGAGGTAAAGAGTGTAAAGGTTGATCCACCAATGAAGATTGAGGTGAAGTACATAAATGTAGATCCATCAATGAAGGATGAGGTAGCTGCATAGTGTGGCTAAGAAAATGAAAAATGTGAAAGCAGCCAGGACCTACATTGCTAGAGCACCTCCTGATATGGATCCCAACTAAGCACTTGGAAAACCAGTATGGGGATGGAAAGCACCTGGCTCTAAATGGTGCACACTGGATGGCAAGACACAAAACTGCATCTACTCACATCTAAAGTAATGCTGTCAAGGTGTCGAGCTTCATCTCATTACGACAATTAATTGTACCCCTTGATTTGGACTCCCTTGTATGGACTCTTTTAGACTATGAAGACGACACCTCTTTAAAAGACAAAAAATATCAGTCAGACTGGAAAAGTTCTGTAAATTGGCATCCGATCCATGTTTATGTTTACTGTCATGAAAATTCTGAAAAAGAATGAGTTATTCAATAAAGCCTTATTACCTATATCCAATACAGTACAATATCTAATGGTCCTAAAGTAAAGTCAAAAATGAGAAGAAAAAAAAATCTTTGCAAACACCTGCTCTGCAGCATTAGTCTCCCTGCTGAGTATAGACTGAGCAGCTTTGTTATTTCTGGTTGTCATGGCAGCAGCAAATGGAGTCTGACCCTGTTTGTCCCGTATGGTCAGATCTAACTTTGGATGGCCAAGCAAAAGGGAGATAATTACATGGTGCTGATTTTCTATGGCTATATGAAGTGGCATCTTTCCTTCTGCATCCTAACAGCAGTAAATAAAAGAAACAAAACATTAATCAATAGACTAATAAATTATAAATGAATGCCTATAAATTAAAAATAACATAATATTAAGATCATCAAGCATGTTTAAAAATTCCGTTTTGTAATAACATTTCCTCACTCTGAGAACAACAGATAAATATTCTAATTATAACCCTAAACATTTAATATCAAATAAACTTCAGTCTACCCTAAACAACTTTAAATGTTTTTTAAGAGTAGAAAGACACCTGTACAATTAAAGTTTACACTCAAAAAGTTGTAAATATCTCCCTTTTCAAAATATAGAATTTATAATCTCTAATAATGCTTCTTAGTCCCTTATTGTTGTACATATTCATCAATCTAATATTACTGAATGGTAACAAAGAATCAAACTCTTCACTGAAATTTTTCACAAAACTTTAAGTGCAAATGTTGAACTTGAGCTTAAAACTCAAAAAATTACACCAAGTATTTGGACAGCACAGATTTGAGGTTGAACAAGCTTGGAGCAATGTAAAGGAAGATCATATTAGTGGTGATGCACAACTTCATACATCACAATGATAGGTGCCTGTCTGTAGCATGCTGTCATCTATTGAAATACATGCCACTTATGGTCAACAAGGTGAAAAATTTAGATGCTTGTATTTTGTAAAAACAGGGTTAATGAATGTAAAACAAGAGTAATGTAAACTGGACATTATATATCCACTATGCAAAGTTATAATGCAGAAAGCATTTTTGACTTTCAGTCTTGGCAACCTTTTACCCCAATTCAACTGATTCTCTTCTAGTCTAGGCCATTCATAATGTTTGGTCAATGTTTTGGCTGGAGTTATCTTATCAAAACTGTTTTCCTTTTTGGTGTCACTTTAACATTCTGACCTTTTAACTCCAAATCATCTATAAAGTTTAATCAAGGCAAGTGGTACAGAATTTAAGTACTTTTCCTTCTTTCAGTACCTAGGACTTTAAATTCTGACCTTATGATCCAAAATAAATAGGTGTCTAAGATTAAAGCTATCCAAAACGATTGGTAAAAGTACACAACAAAAAAAAATAAATATATTATCTGGAAACCATTCTGCTTCTTACAGTCACTATTACCTTCACTTTTTCCTTGTAGACTCAGAATCAAAAGGTGTCCTTCTATCTCAAATGCAATCCATTTATAAAGTACAATCAAGGTACCTGACAGACAGTTAAAGTTATTATTGGAAAATATTCCTTTATTTAGTTCCTCTAAAGGGTTAGCACAGTTGGGCTAGGGTTACCCTAATCCTAACCTAACCCTAACCCTTTGTGTTCATCTGACTTTGACATCTGACCTTTTGAGTCTGAGATGAAAATGGTTGATAGTAAGGAACTCTTAGTTATTAAGCAGAAATGAAATAGTGGAAAAAAAATGGACAGACATACACCACAAAATGCCATGCTCTACCTCATGGCTTGCATATAACAAATGTCCTTGAATGGCCAACAAGAATTTCCAAAATGTCAATTTCCTATACTTAACTGCAGATTACTAAAACCATCTGATATTTTTAAATAAAATAAAAACATTCAACATATATGATGAAAATGGCATCCCTGAAAACATCCTTACTTATATGCACTGTTGCCTTTTTTTATCCCTCTCTGATCTTCTCATACTATTCCTTGATGGATCATACATGGCACTTTTATAACTCAAATTAAAATCAGTGGCATGCTTTTTTTTTCTCACTTTCTTATACTATATTTCACTGATCTAATTGTGAAAGTAATTAATCAATTAAGCAAAGTTCTTGTAAGTAGTCAATTAAAATATTGTGATTTGTCCTTAACAGGGATATTGGGTAAATTATATTTTTAACAAGCAAAAATTTGAGTCAATTCAAAAAGACATGTCGGTGTTTGTTTTTTCTCCAACTCTCAACCTATGACAACTCTAAGCATAAGTTTGTCCCTTGGAGAAAAAACCCCCAATCAGAATGATTAAATATTTATTTAAAAACATTGTATTGTATCGTGTTTATTTACTACAAAATCAAATTAAAGAAAATACCATTTCTACTATTTTTAGAAAAGTTTGGATCTATCCAAAGAAAACATTTTATGCTTTTAACAGCAAATACATTTAAAAGCAATACCTGACTGTTGACATTTGCTCCTTGCTCCATCAAACACTGCACTACCATCTCCATTCCCCATGCGCAGGCCAAATGTAGAGGTGTTTGACCATCTCTGGGCAGAAAAAAAGAAAAACCCCACTTATTATTCATCAACAGTGAAGAATTTGTGAAATGATTGCTGATAGCAGTCATGACCACAAAGACCTGCTCAAAATGGCTGATTTGTAGACTAATTTCCCATAGTTTTATGTCATGTGATTTATGTTATGCAATGATTTCATATTTTGTTAAAAACAATGAAATGCTACCTTGGTTAAAATTAGTTATTACATTTGTGACTTTGGTGAAATAGTGGGAGTAATATATTTTTCTTCAATAATCATCATCATCATCATCAGTCCAGTAGTCTGGTAGACCGTTGTGGCACTGCACAAGACCAAACAACCAGCTTCCTCTATTCCTCTCAATTTTCTGTCTTTCTCAGTGAGTCACTCAGTGTCAAGTCTGTTCACTCCTTAATGTTGTCTTCCCACCTCTTTCTCTGCCTGCCTCTCTTTCTTCTTCCTTGTACAGTGCCTTGCAGGATTGACTTCAATAATACCAGCCCAATAATAACATAATGGCAGTGCATAAAAATACCTTCCAAATCCAGCCTTTGCAAGATAACAAAAGACATTCACTTTGTCTTATGGCTTGTCTTCATGACTGATGTGCTAAAAATTAATCTGCTTGCTAAGGTAGAAATTAGATATGACTAGTCTACCCTTAGTGAGGTTTTCAACAAATCCCTTCAAATAGTTGCTTACTACTGAAGAGGTATAAAAGAGGGTAGAGCATACTTGCATTATCCAATTACCCTCAAGTTACCTGTGACTTGGCCTTCCAACTTTCTATATGGTCAACTGCAATAAGTAAACCCAGCAGGTATGGACTGAACTTAAGCCTGTGTGGTGACAGGACCTTGATGTGTGGTGACAGGACTTAAGTCTGTGTGGTGACAGGACCTTGATGTGTGGATTGGCTTACACCTTATTATGGTACGTCTACAAGAAACACAAGCAAGACTGGGACATGGCAAACATGAATGTGGACTTCTTGAAGAGGACATCACCTGATATCATGAGAAAATCCCAAAACGGAAACTGAAAGCATGGCCAAAATGTATCACTATACCCTTCATCTCCAGAGGGTTTGATATGTACTGAGCACAATAAGATGAGGTCAAATCTGGCTCTCTTGGAATGAGGGCAGGAAGTAAGCATCATGCTTGTGCTGGTATACAGATCTTGATGCTTGGTAGCAAGACAGCTGCTGTTCAATGAAGAAGGTTGACAAATTTGCTGAGATGGCATCTCATTTTAGTCTCAAAGACAAAGTCACAACTGCCACTGAATATAGCCAGGTACTATGAACTAGTGGTGCAGGGCAGAAGGCTTTGTGGTCCCACTGTAAAGACCCAACTTGCAGAAAGATTTTCAGTCTATGAAATGACTCTGCAAAAGTAAAAAAAGTCTCCTCTGTCCTATATGAAGATCTGATAATGACTGCTTAGGGGTCATGTATTTGAATTAGCCAATAGAAAAGCATCCCTCTATCATGGTATAGGGTAAATATTTTTAAGATATAAATGCAAAACTCAAGTACCAAAGGTGCTGTTTCAGAGAGCTGAGATCTTGAAAATTTCTGGCGTAAAAAATAAAGTCACTGATACTAAGTCAAGCATTGAGCTCTTTGCTGCTATACTGCAAAATGTCAAAGATGTCTTTGATGATGGTCTTCTTTTTTTTAAAGTTCAACAGATGAGGGAATCCTGCATGAGGCCATTAAAAGAGTCAGAGAGAAGGCTTAAACACTATTTCACTGGATGCATGAAAGGCTGGGTCTTCTCTGGATATTCAGTTGTGGAAGGAAGATGAGACTTTAGCATACTGGGACACAGAAATTCCCAGGCATTCACTTGCTACTTGCCAAAAGGCAGGTACTGGGTGTCTGGGAATGGAGCTGCTACTTGCCAAAAGGCAGGTACTGGGTGTCTTGGAATGGAGAGTATCTGAAGCTAGTAATATGTCAGGATGGAGCAACCATCAGTGATGTAACAGTCCTTAATCCTTCCACTGGTCTGGAAATGGATGGTGGGGGAAATTATTTTTACCAAATCCACTGCCAGTTGTACTGGGCATCAGTGACAGAACATGAGCATCAGTGACAGCATGGGCATCAGTGACAGAGCATGGGCATCAGTGAAAGAGCATGGGCATCAGTGACAGAGCATGGGCATCAGTGACAGCATGGGTATCAGTGACAGCATGGGTATCAGTGACAGAGCATGGACATCAGTGACAGAGCATGGGCATCAGTGACAGAGCATGGGCATCAGTGACAGAGCATGGGCTGGACAGGGCATGACAGGCTATTAAATACTGTCTTTGTCCAAGGACTGGTATTCTGATAATTGTGCCAAAACTTGAGACATAGTTTGTATCAAGGAATTGTGTACACAATTATGTACACAAAGTTGACATAGCAATGAATTTTAATATAAATATAGTACATATTTCACTGCCATGTACACCATTACCCATGGTGTAGCTCTTTTGAGTGATTGTGACATGGTTGGTTTTATTTACTTGGGTAAAATGATAGATACTTTAGACTTTATTCTTTATTTCCATTAGATTGGACAAATTCACATAACACAATGCCATATTTGCCATAACTTTGTGTCACGTGAAAAACAATATTTTTTAAAATTTTCAAAACCCATAAATCAGTTATGTTTATAAAACATAATTCTCATAAATTTTATGAATTTAAATAAAAAGAGAGAATGGTAGAGATATGTGTTTGTAAACAGTCGTACCTAGTGCCCATGGAAAACTATCATTATGGGGCAGTTTATACAATATATTGTCACAGAGGCCAATAAAAGTTAAAAGCACCAAAGATAAACATTCATCAGTATAGAGGTTACTTAAATGTTTGACAATAGCTAGAGTGATTTTGTGTCCTTTAAGCACTGCTGTTATGAACCTATTATGCTAATAACCATAGGTAAAGCACATGAAGTGGAAGAACCCAATTCATTTGAAGATGTTTAAATCAAAAATGTGTGTGTTTGTGTTTGGATTTTTAATATAGCTTTAAAAAAATTTTCAGTCATATCACTATTATGTCTGCAGTGTGACAGTTAATAGTGATGTCTAGCACTGGGGCATCATGCATGTGTATGTGATTTGGATTTGTAATGTAGCTTTAAACAATTTTCAGTCATATCACAATGATGTCTGCAGTCTGCAGTGTTGCAGTTTAAAGTGATGTCTAGCACTGGGGCATCATGCAGCAGACATGTAGCCTGATGCATGTAGCATATTGCACCCAGTCACATTATCCTGATGCATGGCCAACCAGTTCTAACACTTAATGCTTAATGCTGAGCGCCTAGCTGATGTAAGCATAATTTTTATAACTCTTTGGTATGACTCAGCTGGGGTTCAAACCCATGACCTCCTGCATCTGAGATGGACGGTCTTACTAATAGGCCACCTGATTGGTTGGGTCATCATGTTGAAGACATGTAGCATGATGTCCCACCCAGTCACATTACCTGAAACCAGGCCAACCAGTCCTAACACTAACCTCCTAATGCTCACAACCAAGTGAGGCAGATGCTAGTACTATTTTTATAAGTCTTTGGTATGACTGGGCCAGGGTTCGAACCTGTGACCTGAATCCAAGGCAGACACTCTAACCACTAGGCCACTGGAGCAGTCATGTATCAAAAGACAATTATGGTTGAGAAAAAGACTTAAAATTGATTGAATAAAGTTGTAAACATCTCATCAAATGAATTTATTTCTCAATGTTTTCTTCTATCAATTGCGCTGAGGTTGTTTTTTGTGATGGGAGCATTTGGAACCCCTGCATCACACAAGTCCACCTCCCCCCATGCTTGACATCATATATGGACAGTTGTGGTACTGGGGTTTGATTGCTAATGATTTATCTACTGCTGGTTCAGATGGGCCTCTGTACTTCTTCATGAATGGCCCAGTAAGTAATGTTTAAGTCTGTTCTTTATTGTGGTGACATGGGTAGGGCCAGTACTGTGTGAGAAGCTTGTGATGTCCAGGACTCCTGACAAGACTGAAGGCATCCTTGATCATGTGCTTTCATAGCTCCCTAATTTGCAGAAGTCCATTTTTTTGACAGTCATAGTTGTCCAAACAGTACTATCCCAGCATAAACACATATCGCCTGTATGCCCTGAATCACTCTCGATACAATATACACAGCTTGAACCATTTAACTCCATGCTTTTAACACTACTCTTTGCATTGACATCTATAAATAGTGACAGCATAACCAAGCAGAGTAAGGTGAAGTCAGTCCAGTGTCATGTTGGATATACAGTGGTGTATATGGAATTAACAATTTAAAATAACAAAAGAAATTAGAGAAATAATTTTATAACAGGTAAAAACTGATTACTTGACCCAATTCAGAAACAAAGGTCATGTAGTGAGTTTGACTGAAAGTATCACAGATCCCATGGCATGTAATTAGGATGCTGTCAAGATTATTGTATGACAAAGTGAGACTACTGGAGTTAAAATTATTTGTCCATAATGATGACTGAGAAAGAAATACAAAAGTGGATGAAGTAAACTTCCTTGCAGAAAGAAATAATCACCCAACTAATGAAAAGGCAATATTGAAAGCTGTGCTTGTGAGGCCTTTAGAAAATACAAGCTTGCAAACATAAGTGGCTGACAAATGACTGGAATTGGTGCCAATCCCTCTCTTCATGGGGAGATCACTCAAACCTTATTTCCATCTTGACAAGCAGATGACTTTTAACAACTTCTGTTCCTAATACAACCAAAAGATGCTGTATGATGGCAGATGTACTCCTAGCATATTATCATTAGAAAACATATCATCAGAAGACATGTTTTTAGAAAACTTGGTTTCTGGCCTAACATGATACACAAACCAAATATCTAAGGCAGACACCACTGCTAAATAGCACACCATATTTACCATATATGTTGGGACACTGTATTTGTTTGGACACCATAAATTAATTTTAGAAGCAATTTTTGTGTGCAATGTATGTTCTGGAACACATCATTTTTCTGAGTTGTAAGTTGCAGGACACCTTTTAAATCATTCAAAAATTACATGTCGAAAAATGCACTCCAAATGTTCAAGATGTTTGTTCATTATTTCCCTCTTGTTTGGTGATGTTGTTGGATCCAGCTTTCAATAAGATAACATATTCAAACCTCTGAGCACAACCACACACAATTTGTTTCTGAATGTTCATGTCAATGAACAATGTTGCATGTGTTATTGGACATAAGTGATACACACTACAGTATGGATGCCTATGCTACATAAATGGATTTTGTGAAAATATTTTATTCTTTAATGCTCATGTTTATAAAAAAGGAATAAATGATAACAATACAAGGTTAGTTTCTTTCTTTTTATCATCAAAAAAGCATTTTTAAATCTATTTTATTGCAATGTGCAGTGGGGGAAGCACAAATGCATACAAATTTATTTCGGCTATTAAGTCTTGGGACATATGACCTGGGTGAAAAAAAGTTTCATCATAAGATTTGGGACAGGAAGAACATAATTATTTTATTGTGTCCCAACATTTGGACCTGTCATTACATAATGTACTGGCAGATCAGGTTTATACTGGTTGTTTCACAGATAGATACCAATTTGCTGAGACATCCCTGTGTAACAGATAATTTAATCCCAACCTGATCATGGTTGGGTGCATGTTACACATAGTTAAAAAAAGCAGAAACACAACTTGTTCTTTTAGTTGTTCTGTATGTTACCTTGCCTCATCTCCACCTTCGCTATTGGGACCTGGTCTTCTTGGACTGTTCTTATCACAATCACTGCAAGAAATATTTTAATCTATCATTTAGCAGGTTTAAGCCACAATGACATTTTCCAATGTGCACAGAGCTAATGTAAACCAAGACTGAAAATGAAATATGATGTGTAAATTTTGTATCTCTGCGAATGCTTACCAGACATATATTTTTTGAACTTCCACAACCTGAATCCGGCCCTACTAGAATGATGGCTAAATTTGTCTTTAATGTCTTTACAATATACAACTAATAAAAAAAAATATGTGTTAAGCAACCTTTCACACAATACCTTTTTATCTAAAAAAATTATTTAATAATAATAATAACTGTAATATTTCTAGGTCACTACTGCCCTCTTACTGTAATATTTCTATGTCACTACTGCCCTCTTACTGTAATATTTCTGTCACTGCTGCCCTCTTACTGTAATATTTCTATGTCACTACTGCCCTCTTACTGTAATATTTCTATGTCACTACTGCCCTCTTACTGTAATATTTCTATGTCACTACTGCCCTCTTACTATAATAATTCTATGTCACTACTGCCCTCTTACTATAATATTTATATGTCACTACTGCCCTCTTACTATAATATTTCTATGTCACTACTGCCCTCTTACTGTAATATTTCTATGTCACTACTGCCCTCTAACTGTAATATTTCTATGTCACTTCTGCCCTCTTACTGTAATATTTCTATGTCACTACTGCCCTCTTACTGTAAAATTTCTATGTCACTACTGCCATCTTTCTGTAATATTTCTGTCACTACTGCCCAGCTAACCTTTCCAAGAATACAATTACCCTTATCTTTTTAATAAATAACCTTCCTATTATTAGATGAAAAGTTCAGCAAGTATTAAAAATTTCAGAACTAGAAGAACATAGACCCAGTTTATTACATATGCCACATGTGCTATAATCAAACTACTTGTGGGACATCTAAATGGGTTGAGCAAAGTGAATGTGGAAATAGTCACAGGTAAGTGCTATATCATGAATATTAGTTTTACTACTACAAAAACTACAATTTAATATCAGTTATATGTTACCTGTTGTTATTGTATATCTAGATTTCCCAATGTGGTGGGAGGTCGATGTCCTCAAAAAAGGCACAAAAAAGGATATACCCCTTTCCTTTATGGTAGGAATTTCCACTATGTACTTTAAGTTGATATCTGCCTGCACCACTTTTGTGCCACAACTATGGGACCCAAAGAAAAAATGACTTCACCCGGGGGCACCAAAAGAATGAAGGTAGAAAGAAAAGAAAGTAGTTATTAGCCACCAAAATACAGCTTTCATAACATCATCCAATGATGAATGAATCTGAATGGTACATGAGGTAGCAATGGCTTAAAATTACATGGGCTTTAATCTTCATAAATAAAATGTTTCTCTCAGTAAGGGACTGGTACACACATTTGATCATCAGAACAATCCACCTGTAGCTGATAAAATACAACATTAGAAGTGGTCAAACAGACTGGGCATAAAAGTCGATCAACCCCAGCACAGATCTGACTCAGACTGGGGATCTCTATAGGGAGTGATTGTTGTAGATTTAATGGCATTTTTCAGCACAAGACAGGCTATACATGGCAGCCAGTATAAATGGTGGAGGAAGAATCCAAGAAAACCCAGTAATAACCACAGACCCACAAGAAGCTACTGGCAAGCTTTCTCATGTACCCATGTTAGCTGAGCCTGAGACTTGAACCCATGCAGACAAAGGTGAGATGGCAATGATCCAGAATGGTGAGCACTTTACACCACTCGGCTACTTGAGAATAGGGAATGAAGCTACTAAAGGAAATGTTATTTGCTAAAAGCCTGCCTGGCAAAGGAAAAGAAAAACTGAATCATAATTGCCAGAAAATAGACTGAAGGGTACAAAAGAAAAACTGAATCATAATTGCCAGAAAATAGACTGAAGGGTACAGTTATTGAAAGAAGCCTCACTAAGACACAACATGAACAAGACTGATTCATTCTTGACATTAATGAATGAGACACATGTAACTGCAGCTCAAAATGTCTGATAAGGTTGGAAATATTAGGATCTGAAACAACGGCTGGGCATTTTGAAAATTTGAGAATGCCCTATAGCCCTTATTAGTATAAATCAAGAATTCTCTCTCTTTAAATATAAATCAAAGAAAAACAGTAATTGCACTCATAGAGGGCCTGGCAGGATTATTGCATTTCCTATTGCACCAATCATGAAACAGTTTCCTTGAGATGAACTTGTGTGAAGGTGGATAATCTGATCTAATAGAGCACTTTAAGAATCATCCTGTATAATGGGAAGGTGTACACTACCCAGGTTCTCTGGTCTGGGACTTAGAAAATGTAAAATAAGAGGTTGCTGTTTACTGTCATCACAAATTGAAATCCACCATGAGTCACCCCCCCCAGGTCTTATTTGGGACTTTTGCTATGGACTGATGCAGAGGTCATTCTATGTGAACTACCTTGCTTATTCTGGACATCTAGTAAAATATTTTTTGCCAGAAATATGATGAACTCAGAAGGTAATACCTTTCAAGTAAGTCAAAGCATCCATACAAGAAAAGAGGCATGTGTGCCTCATTGTCACCGGATGTAAACTGCCACCAACATTTTATCAGAGACCATCACACTGTGACTCCTTGCTTGGTTTACACATCACTGCAAGGGCTAAAAATACTACCATCATTTCAAAATTATTTACGTGTAGTGTAGATTGTTCCCAGACAACAAACCCTGAAATATTAGCTCTTTCAGCTCCATGTGAGTGTCCCACCCCAAAACTGTCAGTGAACAGATTGGAGTGAGGTTCAGGGGCATGTTTGGGGACCTGGTCAGAAACTGGTCTCGATTTGTCCACCAACTTAAGTGGTAGTGAAATTCCAATCCTAGCGAAAACTGAGCAGTCTCAGGATTTCCAATTAACCATAAGGAAAACTAGAGGGAAACATATGCAGTCTTCCTACGGGAGTCTGCTATGCAGTTCATGGTCCCACAAAGGGATAGACATTGGCAAGGGGGCCCCGAGTGGCTGAGTGGTCTAAAGCGCTGTCTGTCACGGATCACTGCCATCTCACCTCTGTCTGCGTGGGTTCGAGTCTATGATTCGGCGAATGTGGATATGTGAGAAAGCTTGCCAGTAGCTTCTCGTGGGTCAGTGGTTCTTTCCGGTGATTTCCCGGTTTCTTCCTCCACCATTAATACTGGCCGCCATGAATAGCCTATCATGTGCTGAAAAATGGCATTAAGCCCAACAACAATAACAACAACAACAACAACAACAACAACAACATTGGCGAGCCAACAATTACTACTTTTGGCTCTCGATGCCTCCATAATGGGTCAGGATTCCACTTTGTTAGTTAGGAATATAAATAAATATATATATATAAAGCCATTTCTTATCAATAACTGTAAAAATAACATCCGCAAGATAAAATAAAAATTATGTTTATTCCATAATGGCTTAAATAAAGCATCTACTGTAGGATAGACCCAATAATTATTTCTCAACAACCATATTTTTAATAAATTATGATAAAAACCAGTGTACATTTTATATTCTTAAAGCTTGTTTTCAGCCTAAATATTGTCATTTTTTTATAGTAATTCAGTGAAAATATTTTTTGTTGAAAAAGACTGACCCACTTATTGATTTTTCGTTAGCATTAACAGATACAAATTTTGTAGTCTGGTCCATATAGGATGACTAATATCATGTCTAAGTGATAATAAACTACTTTAATTGCAACAATTCATTCTTTCTAAGAAAAATGTTACTATTTTCAATTTCTTAATTTCTTTTTATAAGAATGATGTCCCCTGGTTATGTGTTTTGTATCGAGATAACTATTAATGATACCACCCCATTCTCATAAATTAATAAGTTCATAGTAAACATGCAGTGATATACAGATTTACCTTTAAATATCTGATAACACTAAGTAGTTTGGAGTTATGAGACCATTAAAGTTCAATGTAATTATTCTTAGCATCTCCTTGAACAGAATTATTAACACAGACTACAGAATCTTTCATTAATTCAAATAAAAAATGTGATTGATGTGATGTGATTATGATTTTAATGTAGCTTTAACAAATTTTCAGTCATATCGCTATGATATCTGCAGTGTGTCAGTTTATAGTGATGTCTAACACTTGGGCATCATGCAGACATGCAGCATGATGTTCCACCCCATCTCATTATCCTGACACCAGGCTGACCAATCCTAACACTAACCTTTGATTGCTGAGCATCAAGCGAGGCAGCTGTCAAATAACAGTACGATATGTCCATATAAACATAACCCATCTTGGTAAGTGGCACACTGCTGTATTCAGTCAATAATTCGAACAACTGATTGAGGTTAAGTTCACCATCATGTGGGCAAAGTTGTTTACTATTCATCACTCCCTTGAACTCTTCAGAAACTTATTAAACAGCATTTAAAGTCTGGGTTTTTCAGTGACCAATCACTGAACAGCTTGCAAGACAGCATTTAAAGTCTGGGTTTTTCAGTGACCAATCACTGAACAGCTTGCAAGACTTGCTATGAATTTATTTAAGAATCTACTTTTACCTCTTTTACCTTTTAATGAGAAAACATGCTACAGACTCATTGTTCTCATCTATGGCTCTGTGTAACAGTGTCTGCTGACAGTCCCCTGGGCCTTTACTCCACAGGTCCACATTACACCCATGCCGCACCTATAATGGGAAAATTATTGAGCAATGACAAGGTTATTATAGCAGCAGTGATGTTGATGGGAAAATTATTGAGCAATGACAAGGTTATTATAGCAGCAGTGATGTTGATGGGAAAATTATTGAGCAATGACAAGGTTATTATGGCAGTAGTGATGTTAATGATGGGAAAATTATTGAGCAATGACAAGGTTATTATAGCAGTAGTGATGTTAATGATGGGAAAATTATTGAGCAATGACAAGGTTATTATAGCAACAGTGATGTTGATGGGAAAATTATTGAGCAATGACAAGGTTATTATAGCAGTAGTGATGTTAATGATGGGAAAATTATTGAGCAATGACAAGGTTATTATAGCAGCAGTGACTTAAATGATGGGAAAATTATTGAGCAATGACAAGGTTATTATAGCAGCAGTGACGTTAATGATGGGAAAATTATTGAGCAATGACAAGGTTATTATAGCAGCAGTGACGTTAATGATGGGAAAATTATTGAGCAATGACAAGGTTATTATAGCAGCAGTGACGTTAATGATGGGAAAATTATTGAGCAATGACAAGGTTATTATAGCAGCAGTGATGTTAATGATGGGAAAATTATTGAGCAATGACAAGGTTATTATAACAGCAGAGATGTTAATGATGGGAAAATTATTGAGCAATGACAAGGTTATTATAGCAGCAGTGATGTTAATGATGGGAAAATTATTGAGCAATGACAAGGTTATTATAACAGCAGTGATGTTAATGATGGGAAAATTATTGAGCAATGACAAGGTTATTATAGTAGCAATGATGTTAATGATGGGAAAATTATTGAGCAATGACAAGGTTATTATAGTAGCAATGATGTTAATGATGGGAAAATTATTGAGCAATGACAAGGTTATTATAGCAGCAATGATGTTAATGATGGGAAAATTATTGAGCAATGACAAGGTTATTATAGTAGCAATGATGTTAATGATGGGAAAATTATTGAGCAATGACAAGGTTATTATAGCAGCAGTGACAATAATGATGGGAAAATTATTGAGCAATGACAAGGTTATTATAGTAGCAATGATGTTAATGATGGGAAAATTATTGAGCAATGACAAGGTTATTATAGCAGCAGTGACGTTAATGATGGGAAAATTATTGAGCAATGACAAGGTTATTATAGTAGCAATGATGTTAATGATGGGAAAATTATTGAGCAATGACAAGGTTATTATAGCAGCAGTGATGTTAATGATGAGAAAATTATTGAGCAATGACAAGGTTATTATGGCAGCAGTGATGTTGATGGGAAAATTATTGAGCAATGACACGGTTATTATGGCAGCAGTGATGTTGATGGGAAAATTATTGAGCAATGACAAGGTTATTATGGCAGTAATGATGTTGATGGGAAAATTATTGAGCAATGAATGACAAGGTTATTATAGCAGCAGTGATTTTAATGATGGGAAAATTATTGAGCAATGACAAGGTTATTATAGCAGCAGTAATGATGTTGATGGGAAAATTATTGAGCAATGACAAGGTTATTATAGCAGTAATGATGTTGATGGGAAAATTATTGAGCAATGACAAGGTTATTATAGCAGTAATGATGTTGATGGGAAAATTATTGAGCAATGACAAGGTTATTATAACAGCAGTGATGATAATGATGGGAAAATTATTGAGCAATGACAAGGTTATTATAGCAGTAATGATGTTGATGGGAAAATTATTGAGCAATGACAAGGTTATTATAACAGCAGTGATGTTGATGGGAAAATTATTGAGCAATGACAAGGTTATTATAGCAGTAATGATGTTGATGGGAAAATTATTGAGCAATGACAAGGTTATTATAACAGCAGTGATGTTGATGGGAAAATTATTGAGCAATGACAAGATTATTATAGCAGTAATGATGTTGATGATGGTTAAAGTGGTAGTAACAAAAGTAGCAGTAAGAGATATAGTAGTGACATCAATCATCAGCAACCTTAGAAGCAGCATGAGTACTAGAAGTAGTAATCATCATATACATCAATCATCATCACTAGTAGTAGTAACAATATGAGTACTTGTAGCAGTAATCACTGACATCACTATCAACATCAGTAACAGTAGCAGCACGAGTTCTAGAAGTAGTCATCAACATCAATCATAATCATCAGTATAGTACTAATAGTACAAATATTTGTACATGTATTCAACAATATCATGATCAGTAGTAGTAATAGTACAAATACTTGTACATGTATTCATCAATATCATGATCAGTAGTAGTAATAGTACAAATACTTGTACATGTATTCAACAATATCATCATCAGCAGTAGTAGTAATAGTACAAGTACTTCTTGTAGCATTCATCAATATCATCATTAGTAATAGTAATAGTACAAGTACTTCTTGTAGTATTCATCAATATCATCATCTGTAGTAGTAGTAATAGTACAAGTACTTGTAGTAGTATTCATCAATATTATCATCTGTAGTAGTAGTAATAGTACAAGTGCTTGTAGTAGTATTCATCAATATTATCATCTGTAGTAGTAGTAATAGTACAAGTACTTGTAGTAGTATTCATCAATATTATCATCTGTAGTAGTAGTAATAGTACAAGTACTTGTAGTAGTATTCATCAATATTATCATCTGTAGTAGTAGTAATAGTACAAGTACTTGTAGTAGTATTCATCAATATCATCATCTGTAGTAGTAGTAGTAATAGTACAAGTACTTGTAGTAGTATTCATCAATATTATCATCTGTAGTAGTAGTAATAGTACAAGTACTTGTAGTAGTATTCATCAATATTATCATCTGTAGTAGTAGTAATAGTACAAGTACTTGTAGTAGAATTCATCAATATTATCATCTGTAGTAGTAGTAATAGTACAAGTACTTGTAGTAGTATTCATCAATATTATCATCTGTAGTAGTAGTAATAGTACAAGTACTTGTAGTAGTATTCATCAATATTATCATCTGTAGTAGTAGTAATAGTACAAGTGCTTGTAGTAGTATTCATCAATATTATCATCTGTAGTAGTAGTAATAGTACAAGTACTTGTAGTAGTATTCATCAATATTATCATCTGTAGTAGTAGTAATAGTACAAGTACTTGTAGTAGTATTCATCAATATTATCATCTGTAGTAGTAGTAATAGTACAAGTACTTGTAGTAGTATTCATCAATATTATCATCTGTAGTAGTAGTAATAGTACAAGTACTTGTAGTAGTATTCATCAATATTATCATCTGTAGTAGTAGTAATAGTACAAGTGCTTGTAGTAGTATTCATCAATATTATCATCTGTAGTAGTAGTAATAGTACAAGTGCTTGTAGTAGTATTCATCAATATTATCATCTGTAGTAGTAGTAATAGTACAAGTACTTGTAGTAGTATTCATCAATATTATCATCTGTAGTAGTAGTAATAGTACAAGTACTTGTAGTAGTATTCATCAATATTATCATCTGTAGTAGTAGTAATAGTACAAGTACTTGTAGTAGTATTCATCAATATTATCATCTGTAGTAGTAGTAATAGTACAAGTACTTGTAGTAGTATTCATCAATATTATCATCTGTAGTAGTAGTAATAGTACAAGTGCTTGTAGTAGTATTCATCAATATTATCATCTGTAGTAGTAGTAATAGTACAAGTACTTGTAGTAGTATTCATCAATATTATCATCTGTAGTAGTAATAGTACAAGTACTTGTAGTAGTATTCATCAATATTATCATCTGTAGTAGTAGTAATAGTACAAGTACTTGTAGTAGTATTCATCAATATTATCATCTGTAGTAGTAGTAATAGTACAAGTGCTTGTAGTAGTATTCATCAATATTATCATCTGTAGTAGTAGTAATAGTACAAGTACTTGTAGTAGTATTCATCAATATTATCATCTGTAGTAGTAGTAATAGTACAAGTACTTGTAGTAGTATTCATCAATATTATCATCTGTAGTAGTAGTAATAGTACAAGTGCTTGTAGTAGTATTCATCAATATTATCATCTGTAGTAGTAGTAATAGTACAAGTACTTGTAGTAGTATTCATCAATATTATCATCTGTAGTAGTAGTAATAGTACAAGTACTTGTAGTAGTATTCATCAATATTATCATCTGTAGTAGTAGTAACAGTACAAGTGCTAGTACTAGTAATCATAATCATCATCAGCAGTAATACATATAAAAATCATCGTCATCAGTAGTAGAAGTAAAAGTAAAAACACTTGTAGTAGTAATCATCAATATCATCAGTAATAGTATTAGTAAAAGTATAAGTACTTGTAGTAGTAATCATTGACATCAATCATTATCATCATCAGTACTAGTAGTAACAGCATAAGTACTTGTAGCAGTAATCATCAACATCATCATCTGTAGTATTAGTAATCATTGACATCATTCATCATCAGCAGCAGTCATAGTAATAGTGCCAGTACTTTTAGTAGTAATCATCAAAATCAATCATTATTATCACTAGTAGAATTAGTAAAAGTACCAATATTATTAGTAATCAATAACATCATTCATCAGCAGCAGCAGCAGTCATAGTAATAGTGCCAGTACGTTTAGTAGTAATCATCAACATCAACTATCATTATCACTAGTAGTATTAGTAAAAGTACCAATATTATTAGTAATCATTGACATCATTCATCATCAGCAGCAGCAGTCATAGTAATAGTGCAAGTACTTTTAGTAGTAATCATCAACATCAAGCATCATTATCACTAGTAGAATTAGTAAGAGTACCAATATCATCATAAACATTAGTAGCATTAGCATGAGTACTGTTAGTAATCATCAACATCAAACATCATCAGAAGTAGCTGTTATATTATTCAGAGTACCAGTAGAAGCATCAATATTAGCCATCTTTATCATTAGTAGCTGCATATACATTGCATTATCTTCACAAAAACATCACAATCTATTTTTTACAAACCATTTCATTGCCTTTTTGATATTGGTGTTCAATAGTGATATTCAGTTTATATTTCCATAACAAGTACCACATTATTCTGTAGTGCTGTCATAAGCAACTATTCACTGCTTACATATACAAGTATTTGAGTTGGTACTGATTAAAGCAAGAAGATTAATTTGCCCTCCCAAACCATGCCAAATCTGGAAATATAAGTGAGAATAGTGGATGGATGAATGAAAAAAGACAGGCAAAAAATGTCAAAAGATATTAAAATTAGATATTTGTGAACTGCAGCTGTACTAATAGGCATGAATATTTTTTTGAGATATGTGCTGGAAATGAATGCATGAATGATCCAATGGATACAAAGGATAAAAATATTCAAATACTGAAATTGAACAATGTGAATAGCAAAAGACACATCCTGTTGATGTTACAAATCTAGTAATAAGTGAACAATGACTCACAGGGGTATCTTGACCAATTTTGGAATTATGCCCACAAAGTGAAAGTCTGAATAATGGATGAATGGATGAGCAAGTATAAAGATACCATTAAAAATATTGAAAATTGATTTAATTTAAATATAGACATGAACAATACACTACTACATATGACGTTGATAAACATTGACTAAGCATTTAGCATAAATATTTATCAAAATCCAAATTAGATATATTTGGTGGGCATTTGAATAAATGGTCCTCTCTTTCATTTCAAATTAGGTGTACAGAACAGAATGGTTCAGGTCATTCCTTAGTTGTCTTCTTTCTCCTCTTTCCTCTTTTAGTCAAGCTTTTGAGATGTCTATTATACATTATACAGTTTTTCTTAGCACTATTTATTTGTAAAAAGAAATAAAATTAGAAATTCTATTTGAAGAAAATGCAAAATTACCAAAAGTTTATGGTGAGAACAGAGAAGACACTCCAAAGAGGAATTCATGATGTAAAAAAAACTTTATATTGAAATAACTGCATTGGTCAAATGTTAAGTATAAATTTCATTTTGATGAATGAAGCTATTTTGAGGGATAAAAGTTTAAATACCAGTGAGATCTAGGCAAAATAACATTAAACTTTCATATACATGCAGATTTATATGAAAATGACAAACCAAAGACTGGGCAATGTCCTCTTGTCCAGAATCCAGGGCCTGCCATAGTGGACAGTTGCCATTATCATCAAACACATTCATGTCCACTCCTCTTTCACAGAGGACATCAACCACTACGGGCAGATGGCGCTTTATAGCATGCTGCAGGGGTGTCGCTTTATCTGGAGTTCTAAGCATGATTAAAAAAGGATACTCAAGTTAAATATTTAAATATAATCATTAATCATGGAAATGATCATAAGTAACAAGAGGTCATGGAAAACCCTTTGCCAGCAGCCCTTATTTCTGTACCCCAATTACTGGTACCCTAAATAGCTACTGCACACAATTTTTCCCATATGGCTATTAATTTGAATGGAATAATTTATTTTGGCTACTGCTTTATTTCTTCTTTGTCCACTGCATCAAAGAGACATTTGTTATAATCAGCTAGTGACCATAGATTATTTATATAATTAGTTAGTTACCTGTATAAAACTGTAAAACATCTTAACTTGGAACAATGAAGACACTCACCCTAGGAGCAGGTGGGTGGTGGATACTACCGAACTCTATGGGAATGTATTGTACCCTGCTGCAATATAGGGGGTCTTACAGAGCCCACTGGTCCTAAAAGAACTGATATTTTGACTTTATTCAAGTCCCAAATTGAAACCAATTGGAACTACACATACTCAAAACTGGACTTGCATGTGATCAGTGTTTGGTTCTGAAGTCATTTCGTACACAAAATACAGCCCAAGTGAAGTCTATATGGAAAGGTTCTGGTTGAAAATTTTGGGTTATTTACTAGGGGATCTTTATTGTGGCACATACCCATGGTGTCCTCCTTGGCAGTGTCCTCCACACAAACCTTTAAGACCTGCTGATGTGCCCATCCATAATTCACAGCACAATGGGGGTCTACACAAGTCATTCTATGCAGAGATTCAGACAATAAAGTTCTGACTCTGATCTGCCCATCCATAATTCACAGCACAATGGGGGTCTACACAAGTCATTCTATGCAGAGATTCAGACAATAAAGTTCTGACTCTGATCTGCCCATCCATAATTCACAGCACAATGGGGGTCTACACAAGTCATTCAATGCAGAGATTCAGACAATAAAGTTCTGACTCTGATCTGCCCATCCATAATTCACAGCACAATGGGGGTCTGCACAAGTCATTCTATGCAGAGATTCAGACAATAAAGTTCTGACTCTGATCTGCCCATCCATAATTCACAGCACAATGGGGGTCTACACAAGTCATTCTATGCAGAGATTCAGACAATAAAGTTCTGACTCTGATCTGCCAAAACATTTTTCAAGGATAGATGTGGGTCTATGCTTTATAGTTTCATTACAAACAGAAAAAATAAAGAACTCTCAAAAGGAAGCTATGGTGGCTCAGATGGTAAAGCATTAGACTTTTATTCCAGGAGATGCAGGTTTGATTCCTAACAAGATCAGCCCTGACAAACAACCTTGGCATATCCCATTTCTGCTGCATGATATATAAAACAATTGTGCTGTTAAAACCAACAAAAACAAAAGTTCCAAAACTATAATACGGTGGTGATGCTTGCTCATGATAGAACTCTCACAAAAGACCACAACCCGATCAAAGGCCACCCAGCCTGACTTCAAGATAGTAGGTCTTTACATTTGTTCCTTTCATGATAGACCACCTCTTTTAGAATGCTACTCTTTAAAAGATGGGGAAAATGTGTAAGAACATTAAAATTTCAGTTTTAATCAGCTGACTTGTAATTAGGAATCACCAAAAGCCATTAACAATTATGTCCCAATATTAAACTACTTGCAACTTTGCTGTATAAAGTCAAAAATAGACTTAAAATATCAGATTGATACAACTAGATTCCATGCAAATGGCAAAATAAATGGCTAAATGGCAAAATAAATGGCTAAATGGCAAAATAAATGGCAAAATACTTGTACAGTGGCTCTGCCTTTTGAGGTCTATCTCAAGACAATTTATCTCTAATTAGATGTCACCCTGCAATGTTATCATATGAACTCCTAGGACTGTGAATATTTTATTTTTTCATGAAACAGTGTGATTTGTCAAACAACAGAACCAACAAAACATGTTTAAGTAAAGTAATTTTCCCATACCTAACTCCGGTGTTTTTGTTTAATTCAGCATGCCATGCACATATAATGTTACCAAAATCAAATCTTAGACTGACATGTTTATGATGTAACAGAGGTCAGCATGGTCCCATGTATAGCACTGAATTGTTTAGATCAATAAATAATAGACAGGCACAAAGATATATGCAGCTCAAGAGAAATTAACTCTGTGATCAAAATGATACTTGATCACTTTTTAAGAAAAAGTATCTTTTATGCTTCTTCTCATTTAGTTTAAGTGGCTTTTCACCTCATGTCATTGAAATTAATGAAATAAGTTTGAAAAAAATCTTTACAGCTCATAACAGATGATACGACTTCTGATAATCAAAAGTGTCTGTTTTCATTCAGATGAGGAGATTTTAATCAGAAAACACTTACAAAGAAAGCTTGCAGATTAGTACAGTGACCATTAACTTCACTAGAATATTAATCTTCATTGACAACAATGAAATGTTAAAATATTAAGTAAATAAAATGAAATAAAGTTTTTTTTTATGTTGTGGTCTTGTTCTAGAGTACTTGCTCTTTGTGAGAAATCATCATTAGTTGTGAAAACCAATTCAAAAATGAATACTTTGACACAACTTCAATCTTTTTTTCTCAATCAAAAATAAGATATGGATGGGAGTCAGATTGCCATTCATGCAAAATTAATTATAAAAAGTTATTATTTAAGATTGTATTATTTCCCAGGAATACATTTTCACCCAAAATTTTACAGCAATACTTTGTCCATGAAGTATTAATTGTATGAGGTTTACTGGCAATTGATCTTTTTCTGATTGTCATTAATGATCAAATGCTTCAATTTGAGATTTTCAAAGTTCAAAAAGGAATCTACAAACAAATGAATAAAGACATAGGAACAGAGTGAGATAGGAAGCAAAACATCAAATTAATAAAGAATATACGAATGGGTGAGAAATAAGAAAAATATGAGAACTACAAATATATGTACAAGAAATGAGAAATATGAAAAATAAAAATATATGAATGAACAAGAAGTAAGAAAAATGAGAATTACAAATATATGAAATGTAAAAGAAAAACATGAAAATTACAAATATATGAATGTAAAAGAGAAATATGAGAATTACAAATTTATGAATATACAAGAGAAACATGAGAATTACAAAAATATGAATGCACAAACAAATTTTAAATAAACAAATGGATAAGGAAATAAATATTACAAGATTACAAGAGCAAGAGAAAAATTAGTAGTTTTCAACTACACCAAAAAGACATTTAGTTTTGCACATGGACATTTACTTATAGTAAAATCTGAAGCGAAACTAGTAGCTATGTTTAAATTTAAAAAAAAGATGATTTAATTTTTTTCTTCAAAAAAACAATTGTCTTCTTAATATATAACCCTGAATGGCATACAATAATCTTTCAAAACTGCTGATCTAAAACACCTGGTGTTTTATTTAATCTGCCACCTGTGGCATTTATTTTATCTTTGTTATTTTGGCATGCTGACTAGACTGTATAAGTGTGTGGAGATGATCTAAGCTGAATTAGCTGATTTGGTACAGACTTCCAAGAATAAGCTTTTTTGAGGTACCAGCAATTTGTATAAGCTGATATTTATATTACTCACATACACACTCTCTCTCTCTCTCTCTCTCTCTCTCTCTCTCAGAATGATAAACAATATGACCCTTCCCCCCATCAGAGGCAAATATATTATTTGTTTATTTTATGAAAAGAACACAAAAATAATTGTGTTCAGTTATATACAAACCTGATAGTAACATCTGCTTGATGTTCAATGAGAAAGAGTGCTCCTGATGTGTCTTGCTTCTCTATGGCTTGGTGTAACAGTGTGAGACCTTCCACATTTTTTTCATTAATACAAGCCCCTGCCCCCAACAACTGCCCAGCCTCTCTGTACAAGTTGTTCCACAATGCAAGGCCTAGCACTGTATTGCCCTCGGAGTCCTTCAGGTTAAAGTTTGGCAGAACTCTGGTGTTGTCATTACTCTGACCAACATCCACTGAAAGGACGATCATTTTTGTTATCTAGCTATGAAAATGTACCCTGTTTTCTTTGTTCAGAAAAAGAAGTTAATGAAAACTCTGAATTCATTTATTTCTGTAACATTAAATTTTCCTGGTTTTGCAAACAATTGTATTATTAATAGCAACGTTAAGAGGAATTATTAAAAAATGTCAAAATTACGGGAAATTCAACATACAACATTAAACTTCAAACAGGCCAAATAAAAAGAATAAAGACTTAAAATATCTTTTAATGGGGACAGATTTTTGTAAAAAATAATTTGTGTACATTTTTCCTTATAAAAGACAAAATACCAGAGCAAAACTTCAAAGACACAACTATCACATAAAAGTCAAACAAAATAATAAAGTATACACCATCTAATACCATTCACTCAACTGGACTTGTTCTATTTTTGTTCTGGCAAATTTTTTTAAATATAAGATTTTCAGAATATGTGACAAAATTTGAATTTAAATACTAAGAATGTATTAATGTGCATTGACTTTTCAGTAAAATAAAAACATTTTTTTCAGGCAAATTTTGTAAGTTATTAGCCTTGTCTTGTATTGAACAATGGCACTAGCATCTCCATATTCAATGACTGTTTGCCCATGTTGACAATTCCTTTATTTTCAACTTCAATTCTGTGGACTGTGTCAGCTTTTCTATGCCAAGAGTTTCAAAGTTGGATAAATAAAGAGAAACAGTATCAGTTAGATGTAACTGATAACGTCAATTTCCATACTCTTTGAATGTGTGGTTCATAGAAACATAATACAGACAATTCCCATAGTCTTTGAATATGTAGATCAAAGCAAGATAATAAATAGTCAATTTCCATAAAGTCTTTGTGTGGTTCATAGAAACCTAATTAATACAGACAATTTCCATAAAGTCTTTGAATGTGTGGAACACAACAAGACAATTAATACAGTCAATTTCCATGAAGTCTTTGAATATGTGGTTTATAGCAACCATGCAATACACAAATTACATCACTAATACAGGCAAATTTTTATTAGGATGGTAAACAAATTTAAACATGAGAAACAGTGATAAATTGGCTCATGCACATGTCTCTTCTTCTCCTGTATCCCGTATCCCACCTTTACCCACAAGATGGAGATGAGTCTATGGTCAAAATGTATTAAATCTTTTGATTACGACAATAGTACATGCCAAGGTTTACATTATTCCCCTAAAAAATGAAAGAAAATTTGCAATCACAACATTCTGCCACTTCATCAAGCTGTGAGTGATATCTATTACAAAACTGAGATGAAGATTTGTTACTGCATCAAGCTGTGAGTGATATATATTACAAAACTGAGATGAAGATTTGTTACTGCATCAAACTGTGAGTGATATCTATTACAAAACTGAGATGAAGATTTGTCACTGCATCAAGCTGTGAGTGATATCTATTACAAAACTAAGATGATGATTTGTCAATATGTCCATCTTTTGATGATTAACTTAGTAAGTATTGATTTTCAAACAATCCACCAATACTTGAAAACAAGTCCCATTCAGAAGATTCTATCATAACTGCATTCAGCTGTAACACACAAAGGGCAATAACTCTACAACCAAAATCTGCAAGACTAGTTGTATTCACAAGGTTGTCATATACTTTACCATGCTGCAGGGCAATATCACCAAGGCAATGCTCACTAGATACCTTTAATTTTTGAAATTTGTTTTACTATCATAAGTAATTTACATGTTGGGCAATGACTTGATGGTGGGAGTTTTTTTTATCAAAACTTGACTGACAAGATTTTACTGATTTTTTTAAACACCATCTGAAAATGTTATGGGAGTTGTGTACAATTTATGAGCAGTCTTGACTCTTTGTTTGCAAAGTCTATATTAATAAATATAAATGCAACTCAATATTTTCTCTCACACTATACTAAGTCAAGACACAAATGAAGCATACACTGGAGTCGGAACTCGAGAAAAATACAGCATTACTTAATTTTGTAAATGATACAGAAAATTACTCAAAAGTAGGTACATGTTTAGCCATAGTATTCTACAAGCTGTTAAAGTTTAAAAAAGAAAAAAATTTTCTCAACAGAAGTTTATTACAAAACTGTGCTAATATTTTTTTAATCTTTTGGAAGTATAAAACACTGGTTTGGAAACTTGTAAAATTTGGTGTTTTTGAAGTACAACATGACCTATAATTTTGATACTCTGCAATGAAAATGAAGAAGTTAATTAATCATATCAACAACAATGTCAATTCTAAGAAAAAACACTTTTTGAAATCATAATTTCTAGTACATAATTCCTAATCCACACAATAAAGATGTCCAAAAATATAAAAAAAACTGCAATCACAAAATAAGTGTTCAATGCTTTTTACTTCTTGATTACAAGAAGCGAATGCATCATCATTGATGAAGTTTATTTTAAAAACTTATTTTTTAAAATAATCCTGTGCAATAATTTAATCTGAAAAGCAGTTAAATTTGTATACTTTATACACTTCTTAGCTTTGATTTGAGATTTTCTTAATCACTTATCTGTGACCTTATTTTTCTGGACAAAGTCTCACAATTTCCACAAGGTTCATTATTTTGCATTATTTACCATATCTTAATAAATAAATCTTATATTCTTATTCTCTAACAGCTAAATGTTTTCTGAATTTACTTTTGTAAGAGTGTTTCTCTTTTCAATATAATTTTTATTTTTTCATGTGACCACCGCTTGAGGCATTCTTTACTTATCTAATCTGCAAATGAAAGTTATTAACATCAACAAAATTTCATATATCCTATGACAACTATTCTTCCACTTATAAGTCTTCAATGTACACACTGATAAAAAAATTTAAAAAAAAATATACATGTATTGCCAATACATTTCTTAATCTCAGCTAATTTTGTCTACCCTAATTATAAATCTGAATGACTCCATTTTTTTTGTTTCAATAATTTTGTTCACCATACTCTGCCAAAGTCCTTCACTTGTAATAAGGCATTTAATCTATAATTACCTTCATGTCCTTAAAAACTGTGTGAATGTAAACCATGTCTATGATGCCATCTGTTGATGGGGATATAAGGACAGCTTTATTTACCATTTCAATTTTGATACATTAAACTACAATGGTGGAATTTGCTTGGGATTGTCTTTGGTCTTCTATTTTCAGGCATTTTTTTTCCATATTATTTCAAGCAAAGGCCTGCCATCAACAAAAGTTTTGACTCTATGAAACATTTTATTATCTACAAACTTTCCAGTTTCCCTACAACATACATTTATACTGGAGGAATACATTGACAATATCTTCATGTTCATTTAAAAGGGCACGATGAAGTGGTGTCTGTTGCGATACAGGAGTTGCCTCCCCTTCCATGAGCAGATTCATATGCAGGCCTGTTGTAGGGTTGACTGGTTTCAGTGTCTGGACATTAGGGTTAGCTCCTCTGTCTAACAAAACCTTCACCAGTCTAGTAAGACCTTTTTCACATGCTATGTGCAGGGGTGTTTCTCCCTGTGAAAAAAGAATTTGAGAGCAAACATACTTTTGTTGTATTTAAACTCATAATTAACTCTTGTCTATTTGAATCTTAATTTTCCAGCGCTGAACTGAGAACATGAACTTGCACATTTTAATTAGTTACTGATGAAGACAAAGCTGGGCATGTAATGCAGTTAAGTGCCCATAAGTGCATCAATGATGCAGAATGTTAAAATCTAATTTATGCATTACAATAGGATCAAAAAGCTATATATTAAAATTTTACTAAAAATCTAATAATCCCCTTTTCTGATCATAATGCTGCAGAAACCAGAGTGTGAAAGAACTAGCAATTTAGGACCAAACACACACATAAAAATGATGCAGAACTTTGGCATCTGAAGTCATGTGGATTCCATTGAATTTTAAGCAGCACACACCAAGTTTCATTGAAATGCATTAATATATGTCCTGAGTATTCAAATCAAGGCTACAATTCCATTAAAATCTGACATAATATTGATAATTTAATTTCAGTAATGGTAAAAAAAAATTTTTTATTACATATCTGCATCATAATAACAAACTGAATCTGTTGGAATACTTTGTCAAATCTATTGAACACTGTTAAGCAGTTTTGTAGAACAAGTTGTTTCTTTAATTATAGTAATGGTGACCATATTACATGGTAGAGGACATCATTCAAACAAAATCTTAGGCCCAGAGTGGCTAAATCGTCTAAAGTGCTCACAGTTACAGATCACTGCCATCTCACTCAGTCTACGTGGGTTCGAGTCTCGGATTCGGCCAATGTAGGTATGTGAGAAAGCTTGCCAGTAGCTTCTTGTTGATTCTTTCTGGATTTTTCCCAGGTTCTTCCTCAACCATTCACACTGGCCATAATGTATACCCTATTTTGTACTGAAAAATGGCATTAAACCTTACAACAACAACATCAAACAAATCTGAAATACCTTTTTTAAAATATCTAAGTGGTTTCTGGGAAAGTCATTTAAAACTTTATTTTTTTTCTATTGACAGTTACATGTGACAGATCAACACTGTTTCTGTAAATCTTAAAGTCACCAATGTCTCGACACTTTCTGTCAAATTTAGTTACATTCTGTGGAATAGTTTTTTTTAACTTTAGTAATGACATCCAATACTGATGGCATACTTGGAATTATTTAAAGTTTAAAGGACCTTCATGGCAAGATGTTTTCTGTCAAATTTGGTCAAATTCTGTTAAGCGGTTTTTCATAAAAAGTTGTTAGCTGCCTAATTTGGTCAAATTATGTTAAGAGGTTTTTAAAAAAAAAATTGTTAAGGGGATCTTCTATTTCTTTTGCGACAGTGGCCATGCTGGATGACAGGCTAGCAGCTGCTGATTAAATGACAGTCTTTGATGCCGAAGTTCCATTTATAAAATCATGTTCAGATTAGTTAAGTGGTTTTTGAGAAAAAAAGTTGTAAATAAGCAATATTATCAATAGCTTTGTTTCATTTTTGTGGGTTAAATGCAATTTTTCATCGCTTGATCATCTATAAATAGTCTACACATTGCATCCAGAATATTTTGTGAAAAAAACAACTGACAAATCACTGACCCATAGGATGTTACTGGATTCCTTTCTCATATACCCATGTTAGCCAAACCATGAACCAAACCCAGAAACAGAGGTGAGATGTACATGTGATCTGTAAAAGTGGGTGTCTTAGATAACAGGTGCCCCCATCATTATTAACAGGCAACTCATGATGGACCAAGAACCATGCAGCTCAGATTTCTGGCAGTACAATGAATGGATTTTTCAGCAGTTCATGTACATAGAATTGTTTTATTTTTAGCTGTATATGTACCTTGAATTGTTGATTTTCAGCTGTACATACAATTGTTTTGCATTTGGTTGCATATGGACTGAGACTTGTTTATTTTTTGACAATGTACTTAAAATTGCAGAGTTTTCGGCAGTACATGTACTCTGAATTGTTGATGAGCAATAGTTTTTATAAGAAGACAAAAATATCTGTCTTTAAATTTTGGTCTGAGGCACAAAATTATTAGTGTGATGTGATGTGATTATGATTTTTAACAATTTTTCAGTCATATCGTTATGATGTCTGCAGTGTGGCAGTTTATAGTGAAGTCTAGCACTGGGGCATCATGCCGAAGACATGAAGCATGATGTCCCAGCCAGTCACATTATCCTGACACCAGGCCAACCAGTCATAACACTAAACTCTTAATGCTTAGTGTCAGGCGAGGCCATTTATGGAAGTTAGTACCATACATGGAAGTCTGGTATGACTCAACCGGGGATTGAACCCACGACCTCTCGCATGAGGTGGATGCTTTAACCACTAGGCCACCAGAGCAATGCTGCACTAAATAACTGAACATTTTACTGAGATGTTGAAAAACTTGTAACTGCCATCATTTGCATGTAGTTTTATCAGTTCAAGATTTCACAATCAGGCCATAAACCAGGTAATATCATATTCTGGTATAATGCATAATCACCTACAATCCAGATATCTAGCTGAACAAGGCAGAGTCAGACCAGGGTATATGTTGTTTAGTTTGATGTAAATTATAGAGATAGATCTAACATCTGATATAACTTGAACCAGTTTCTTTAACATAAAAAATAACAGAAAAAAAGTAAAATCAAACCCCCCTCTCTTGGAAAATTTTACAAATTCATAAGGAGTACTGCTCTATCTAGAAAGTTTTCACAAAAACTTGAGACACTTCAACTTTTTCTATTCATATTAAAAAAACCCACTGTAGTCTCAAATCACTAATTAACAACACTACCTGGGAGTTATACAAGCTTAGCATTCAAGGTTATATATATATATATATATATATATATATATATATATATATATATATATATATATATATATATATATATATATATATACACACATGATCATTTATGCATTGCTGGGCATGAGATTAGTCACTAACCAATTGGGTCCAACAGTTTTGAACAAGAGACCCAAAATGGCCTTTGATTCCTCACCTGGCTGATATCTGCCTAAAAGACAAATTCAAGTGCAATTGACCAAGAAAGTCAGACGGTTTGCTTTGATATTTTATTGTACAGCAAGACATGGAGGTTATTCAGTGCCATGGCAGTTACAGTATGCTCTCTGCCCAGGTACACACTCAGATAGCTAAGCCAGGCCTATACTATGTCAAGATTTGAACCAACACAAGTTTGGAAACGTGTGAAGCACAATGATCCTTGAGGCACCCAGGATATTGAGTCAGCAGAATGTTATATTGACTGAGTATCCCAGGTCTGTAGGATGCTATATTGACTTTTTCAGTGATGCTGACTACATCTTATAAAGACAGATGTTGAAGGCGCGTCATTTATCCAATACTGAAATTTGATTATGCCAGGATTCTTTCATGCTGGGGTACTTCTGTTCAGCATTTTTTTAAAATGATAACATTGATGTTTCCAAATATTTGTGTGCAACGGCCACCATATTTATGAGCAAAATTTAAAGCTCTTCAAGCCTGGATGACTTCTTTCAAATTTGACAAAGTTCTACTAAGTCTTTTAAGGACATGCTTTATTACAGCAGATGACCTATCCTGGTCTGGACAGAATTTGAAGCCACATCCTCCTAGTCATGATTCCAGCAAGCAATCCACTAATCCACCAGGTTTGGTGAAACTTGATCAGTCTTAAATTGCAAACATCAGAAGAAGACATAGTTATCTCACAAACGTCTTAAATAGTTAATGAATGACCTTTTATAAGTATAAAGTTTGTATTATGACTATATTATGAAAAGAACTGATAACAAATATAAACTTGAAAAGAAACAAAAGAAACATCTAACAATGAATTTAATAAGAAAATGTGAACATAATCTCTAACACCACAATACAAAAATATCTTGCAAACATCTCAAGTGACAGCTAGGTTCATTACATAAAGGCCAGAACAATTAGAGCAAGAATTAAAACTGAGCAAGAAATTCTTATACAGCCAACAAATTTAAATTACATCAGCTCATGGTTTATTTCAGTATACATTTTTTTTAAAAAAAAAATTATGAACAAAATTCTCACACATAAAATGAATGATATATAAGCACTGACTAGAACCATATACCGGTAAGTACAATCTAAGTTATGTAAATACTACTGAACACTGTCTTTTGTAATTGAATGTTATACCAGTGTGGGCCACAGTGAAGGCTAAATCTAATATATATATGAAAATAATGCACATATTACATTCAGCACAAATGCCAAAATAAAGACATTTAACTAAAAAAGAGAAGATGAGTAAAAAATCCCACTCAAAACTTTAAAAGCCAATCAGACCTTTTACCCACAAATAATTTAATAAAGTATTAAATAAGCTGTACAAGTACTAATTACTCTGAACAGTTCTGATTGTGATAAACATTCAGATGTCTTGTATGAATAACATGTTAAGACATTTGGTCTTTAATTACAATCAGAAAGTCCAACTGGGATGCGGGAGGTTGTGGGTTCTAACCCTTGCTGAGTCATACCAAAGACTTTTAAAAATGGTACGAATAGCTGCCTTGCATGGTACTCAGCATTAAGAGGTTAGTGTTAAGACTGGTTTGCATGGTGTCAGGATATTATGAGTGGGTGGGACATCATCCTTCATGTCTGTAGCATCATATACAAGTGCTGAACATCACTAAAAACTGCCACACTACATTGTTGTAACATGACTGACATTTTTTAAAAACTATGTTAAAGATCTAAATCACATACACACACATTACCCACGATTTATTTTTCTGATTAGTCTTTACCGAGGTCATGTAAACACTACAAAGAGTTAACTCATTACACACTGTTCAACAAATATGCATGTGCATACATAGGGTCCAAGAGCACATCAGCACAAATGCAACCACAGAATACCAAATACATTTAGGAATTATCCTCCTCCTAAAGTTTACAAATTACCAGTAAAGATAAAAAAAATCAAAATATTGTGAATAATGATCATGGTCTGGAGTGTTATGGTAGTAAACAAGATAAATGGAATGAACACAAATTGTGAAAAGCCGATTTCATTTTTTAGATCAAAAACAAATATCCCAGACTAATACATAATCTGAACTTTTAATCTCCGTAATTATAAATAAATTGAATAAACATTCACAAAACATTTTTGACATATAATATTTAAGCAACATCTTTTATGAGCATTTTGTATTTAACTGTTTGTTTGAAGCTATCTATATAGAGAGATAATCACCTAGGGATTGTTTCTTTATAAGAGTACAATATGAGTTATGTCCCTTTCCATAGCTAGATACTTTCCAAAACCAACCTGACCAGGAGAGCTATATATATAGAAATATACCTATTATAAGAAACACAAACTAATGTAAATACAGTGATCATACAGCTGCCATCAGCTTGGAAGGGTTAAATCACTCCATGACAAAAAATGAGTACAATCCTCAAAAATAAAGTGTAAAAGTCTTTTCACACAAACTACACTTTTTGAAAAGACCAAGACCATCTCAGCTCAGACATCACTAGATGCAGCATGAATAAATATGTAAGCTTTTTAAATAAAGAATGTCTCAAGATGCTTGAAAACTCTTGCAATAAAAAAATATGCCAGAAAGGACTTAAATAAAACCCGACTTAAGGGAGCTTTACTTCTGGAGACCAATTGTCAAAAGTTATTTTTTCTGTGCACAGATCAGAGATTTAAATGTTTACACCATTAAGGAGCAACCAGTTTTTAAAGGACCACTTTTTTCACCATACCTTTTTTTATTGTATATAACAAGCACCAAAATTTGAATAGCATTAACCCAGATCTGCCATTTCAACCTATACATGTTCTAGCAGTCGTGGTGACCATCATGAAAAATGTGTATAAAAAGATGTGATCATGATATCAGCTGATTTTCTGATACATTTTGTGATATTGATCTTTCAATATGATATGCAAATTAAAACACATTTTAGAGTCAACAAAAATGTCCAATCTGTGTTCAAGACCAGTGTCAGGAAACTAAAAAAAATCTTCGGAAGCCAAGATTCATACTCCATCAATAACTTCGTTAGGACTCTGTTACTAAATAATGTTTGGAAAATATAAGCAGGGTTTGTAACCAATAATGTTAATTAAAGAACGATGGTATTTAGCTAATCTTTTTGTGAAAAGTTTGCTTTAATAACTGTTCTGATTATTGACAATTCACTGTTCAAAGGAACATTTTGACTTTTTTGTATATCTTTCTCTAATTTGTTTAAGTATAATAATGTGCAATATTGTGATGAATAAAAATGACAGAAGCATTGCAATTCCTATGGGCATTGATGAGTTGTTACAATCTTCCTGCCTTTGTGGATCAGCAAATCAGGGTTGATGATACCAAATCTCTCTATGATTTTAATAAAACAGCATTGACCCAGATATGTTGCGCAAATTTTATATGTAATTTTATACAATCATCTGATTACATATTTTAAACCATTTTTTATTATTATTCTTACTATTCAATATTTTTCCATATCGAAAGTAGATCAGGACATATTATAAATGAACTTCTGCACATTGCTATGTGATGTACTACACAATTTTCAGATTAGTCAATTGCTGGGTAAACAAAACAAATCATGATAATATTTTTAAGTCACAAGTATGTCAGAATATTTGAGAGGATCATGGTTATAACAAAGACACCATCTTGGTTTCAATCTTACTGTGAAGAAATCAAAACCATAAAAATCAACCGAACAGCTGCTTCAAAGGTTAGAGACATACTTTGTACAATGATAAGAGTTCATTATGTACCTAAGACCAGAAATCTGTTATTTCAAGGCAAAAGAATGTTATCAAATAACAAGAATTCATCATTACTTACTTTTCATGCTTCATCAAAAGAAACACAAGTTTTAGTATTTTACTATCATTAAACTTCACCAACAATGCAGTTGCATTAAATAATTGCATGATAAAATTTAAGTTGTCATACTTTATAATTCATCCAACGTATTAAGAAAATAAAACATAGGCTTACAAACAAAGTCAACAGCATCTTCATGTGCATTGTCAGATTAGATTTTTCGGCTTTTTCAGGTCCTAAATTTTTATTTAAATTTCCTGTCCAAATTAAATTATTATATTTTAAGAAAAAGAAACTATTTTAAAAATTTGACAAAAGAATGAGCAGTTTCTTCATGACTTTAAATAATAAAAAAGAAAATATACTTTGTACAGAGATATTCTGAAAATAATTATGTGTTAAAGCTATCAGATTATTGATATCTTTATTATGTCTTCTTATTTAAAATGGGTGTATTGATTTGACATTAAGCCCAAACATTTATGCTCTTATTGAATTTTACTGACTTGGTTTCACAGTCATTCAACACATTCCAGCATAAATAAAATAAATACAAAATGAAGCTAAAAACATTAAATTTTAACATATACTAAGTTGGTGCTTAAGTCTGAACAGTAGTCCGAAATTACTGAAATGTATTATTTTTATCAACAAGAAAAAAAAATCCAATGGCAATTTTCACAACTTCTAGAGCCAATGTGGTATATTATCTGAATAACACCTCAAAATAAAATACTATTTGTTTTCCTTGATACTTATATTACAAATTATGCATTCCAAAAGAAAAATACAAGATCTAAAATGTTTCCTTGCAAACAATAAATTTTGAGTGGGGGAGGGAAACAAAGTTTAAGAATGGATTTTTCTTTGTCTCCATCTGTTAATATAGCTGTAGTCTTGAAATATGATGACCTAGGGTGAATGTAACAAGACAAAACTTTTCACTTATGTTTCACATTATATCTTGAAAACTCACATATCTGACCCATATGCTATTTTGGTTTCCATGTATCAGACAATTTTAAAGCACACTGCCTTCACTATAAACATTAATTTTTAAAAATTTTGGCTAAACTTAGTCGTTTCTTTTTTGTAAGATCATAAGAGTATTATTGTTATTTGCGTTTAAAGCCATTTCTCAGCAGATGATATGGCAGCCAGTATTTCTGGTGGAGGAAGGAAGACCACTTGGTCACTTGGAGACCCATAAATAGTGTAGTGGAGTGTGTTGAGTGAAATGAAGACACATTTGTAATCAAAATACAAAACATTTATCAGTATAACTGAAAAGTTTTAAATGATACTAACAAGAATCTGTTCGAAATGCAATGCACAACAGATTGCAAAACTAGTGTAATGAGTTGATGAAATATGCCAATGTAAGATGAATGGTGGAATGGTTACTCAAGAATGATTTTCATTTTTAAACAGTTGATATCTATGGTACTAGTCTTTGCATATGGATAGCTGAACAAATGTACATATCTTTGTCAATCATATTAACTAACAGTAACTTCATTGCCTTCACAGTGGGGACAGAAGTATGAGCCACGGCGGCATACTTGTTTTGGAGTACAATACTTCATGTGAGTCCAATGATTACAGTTGTCACATCCAACCCACTTGACAAACACTGTAGCTTTGGACTCTCTGACTTCAAGTGGCTGCCATCTAGCGCATACACAGCATTTTTCCTCCTCAGGTTTATCCTCGGAAGAATCAGAATGGTACTCAATATCAGCATCATCTATATCAGAGTCATCTCCAGGTTCATTGTCTGACTCTGTGTTTAGATTTATTCCTGACGGTCCTGGCTCTGGAGAGGGAAGTCTACGAGGCTTTCTTTTCCGTGACGATTTTCTCTGAGGCTGTGAAGTTGACCCCCTGATGGCCTCAATATCATCCTCAAAACTGCTGTCCAAACTGTTATCTCCTTTGTTTTGACTTCTGGACCTGTGCATCCTGATTATTTTCCCACCTTTCATTTTCTTTGGACTGTCATTCCTAGCTCTTTTACCATGTAGTTTCCCATTCCACTGTGAAGCAGCCTCTTCTGTCTTTGGAATGGTCAGTTTAATACGAAGAGATTCCATATTCAGCTTTGGCTGCTGCAACGCCACCTCCTTTACAGGTCTCGGCTTCTTGGGCTTGTAGCCATTACTGGCTGCAACCATATCATCCTCTATAAGGTTTGCATCATTAGGATATATACCAGACATTTGAAAGGCCATAATTAAACTGCTCTTTGTCATAACCCTCTCATATGCTCTACACACAAGCGCACAAATATCAGTTCTCTTCACTACCATACCTGGATTTCTACGAATAAAACTCTGAACTTCTTGTTTTACAACACCTCGCAACAGCCCAAAGCAATAATTGTCCAAGGTATAGAGAAGTCGACTGGAGTGAGGAGGTAACATGAAAAGAATAATTCTATTACTGGCTGCCCATTCAATAACAGGCTGGCAACCAAAGGATTTGTATACATTGTAAAATATTAATGTCACAGACCCTGGGTCTGGATTGTTTGGGACATGCTTCAAAAAATGTTCCTCAAAGTATTTCTTGATGATAAGGCTATTTGAACTCCCTGAGGTGGTAGCTGCAGCTGAGGTTCCTGGCAAAGCACCATTCAAAAACTCTTGAGTGACTTTCTTGCCACGAAAAACTATAAAGGGTGGAATGGCACCACCAGCAGCATTCCCACAACTGATAATGGTGGCCTCCTGAAATACAAGGGGATGCGTGTCATCATCACTTCCAAAAGATTCTGGATCACATTCAATGGATATCTTTGTTTCATCCAGGAAATATATTGAACTTGGATTCTCCTGTAAGTACTTGATCAGAAGTTTTGACTTGAATTCTTCATAATACCTCCTTATGTCATCTGGAGCTATTTTCATCTGAATGCGAGACAAGACCCTTTCCCTACCAAGTTCTAAGTCAGGCCATCTACGAAGCAAATTAGTGACCCAGTGATCACTAAATAAAGCATCAGGATCACTTTTGTGTCCAAGGTAATAGGCAAAGTCTGTGGCAATGATTCTTAAATCCCTTCGGCTAAAAGAAAACCCAATGGATGCCATATATCTGACATGGTTTACAAGTTTTTGCTCATCATCTTTTGAGAAGAGCGGAGATGGTCCTGGATTAACAGCTCCTATGGAGACGCGGCCATCTATTCTGTCCCGCAAAGTTGTTACAGGGACATTGTATCTCTTGGCTGCACCATTCACACTCATTCCATTTTCAAGTACATCTTTGTAGGCCAGTAACAGATTTTCAAATTCATAGAATCTGTACCCCTTTCCAGATTTCTTTGTTGGAGACTTCTGAAAAAGAAAGAAAGAGTTGACAGAAATACAAGCAAAAACATAAAACTATTGCAGTGCATCTTTAAGCAATGTTGCACTAATACAGAAAAACAATTATTCATTTCAGTGCAGTTAAACAAAGAATCTAACAGTTTCATTAGTCACAATAATAAGGTCTTTACCTTAAAGTAGTCTGTACTGATACTGACTTACAAGCGATACAGCTGTCAGTACCATTTTTTAGTCTTTGGTATGTCTCATCTGAAGAAAATGGTACTGACAGCTGCCTCACTTGTCACTCAGTATTAATAGGTTATTATTAGGACTGGTCGGTCTGGTATCAGGATAATGTGACTGAGTGGAACATCATGCTACATGTCTGAGTCATGATTCCCCAGTGCTAGATGTCACTATATCATTAGGTGACAACATTAAATTGAATCAATGTTGGAAATATACTTATTAATGCTTGCATTTAGTATTTTAAAAAATCCTGCGTCTCATGGATTGATTGAAATAAATATTAAAACATTCTTATTTGAGAATATGATGAAAGATATGTGAAAATTTCTAAATTTTTTTCAGATTACTGAGCTAAATTTCATAACTGCCCATAGTAGGTTCCATATATTATTCCAATGACTGTGGTAGTGCTGTCATGTCATCTAGGTCAATCATGAATGCCTTAAAAAATCAAAAATCAAGGTTGTTCTTGTTGTTCTGGGGCTTAATGCCATTTTTAGCACATTATAGGCTATACATGGCGGCCAGTATTAATGGTGGAGGAAGAAACTGGAAAATCTACGGAAAGAACCACGACCCACGAGAAGCTACTGGCAAGCTTTCTCACATATCCACATTCATCAAATCTTAGACTTGAACCCACAGAGGTGAGATGGCAGTGATCCGTAGCGGAGAGTTCTTTAGACTACATGGCCACTCTGGGCCCCAAAATCAAGGTAAGTATATATAACTGGAGAAATTTAGAAGAATATTGTCAAGTAATTCTACTGGTACATGTAAAAATAATTTAGCAATAAACAGTTAAATTTGATCCATATATTTTTCTATTTATCAGACCTGAAACTAATATACATGGTAAAAAGAAATCCCACCCATCATTTTCCTGTTGATATAGTAATGATGCTTTGCACCCAAGATCAAAGGAATCACAAAAATTTCAGGGCTTTTCTAGAAAAAGAGAATCATTAATGGTACATACTTTGTACACCACAATGTTTCATTACTTCAAAAGATTAATGTACTATTTTACCATTTTATTTTTAAAATAGGCAAGAAAGTAATCAAATCATTTTGACCTTTTGAGGAACATAGTTTCAAAACAGAGGATGAACATTTAGTATCTCAAAATTTTTAAAACAGGAACAACAGGCTGTTTTACTAATTCTGCATTAGTAAGGCAATAATCAAATAATCAAAACTTGTATTCATAGATTTCACACTCACTGAAAAATGAGAAGAAACTGCCTTTTCTTTTGGTATATATCTAATTCTGAGATTTCACTTAGAACAGAATCTGGGGCCCCAAGTGGCCGAGTGGTCTAAAACACTGACCGTTACAGATCACTGCCATCTCACCTCTGTTTGTGTGAGTTCGAGTCCAGACTCCGCTAACGTGGGTAAGTGAGAAAGCCTGCCAGTAGCTTCTCGTGGGTCGGTGGTTCTTCCCAGGGTTTTCCTCCACCATAAATACTAACCGCCATGTATAGCCTATCTTGTGTTGAAAAATGGCATTAAACCCTATAACAATAAACAATAAAGAACAGAATCTAAAGATGGTACACATCTTTTTCATCTGAACCAAGTTGCTGCTAACTAGAACATCCATTCGAGATATGTACAGCTAGCTATGAACTGGCCACAGTTGTATGTAAGCTACTATATGAGCCCATGTGAATGTAGACCAACAAACGTATGTATGCTTTTGTCTTACACTAGAAATGGCAAAAGAAATAAAAAGTAGCGGAGATCTACTTATTGGTCTACTGTGACTGTAACGTGCTGTTCATTTTATCTAAAACCAAAAACAACTTTTGCTCAAATACAAAAGTGTAATATCTGAAAGCCAATTGGAGTTACCAACTTATCCACCATGTTAATATCAGATTTGACTAAATAAACGCATATTATAAAGAATAATTACACACTTCGCATGTAATGAACTCGAAAGCTGGGTTAGATCCAATTAGCTCCCAGATCTCGATGACTGACTACTTAGCAACGTTCAAATCGCAAATACAACCTTCTAAAAGAACGAAAAACGGGACAATTTGATGGATTTTTAGTTGTTTTCGTTGTTCTAATTTATTGTTAACAGTAAATAATACTACTTTGGGTACATTTTAATAACATGGCGCCATAAAAAGGGGTTCAAACTCGAATTCCGAGTGCTGCCGAAAACAAGGAGATGATAATCACTGGAGAAGCTATGTCTTGTAGAACATTTTATACGGATGCATCACATGTAGCATATTTATCTGAAAATTGTTTTAACAAATTACCTTTTGCCGCATTATGGAAACGCCAGAAGTCAATTGTCTGATGCAGTGTGTTGTATCATGACGTCATACTGAATCTCGCGAACTGCCGTAAAGTATCGAAATCCGAGTGTGTTGCGTGACAATGATGAGTCTTGTAAGATATTGTGAATTACACAAAAAAAAAATTTAGTAGCTCTCTCGCATTTTAATTTAACTGAGCTACATTTTTAAAAAATGACCCGAGTAGGCAGATCAAATTTAGAATTTGATGTTAGGGAAATTATTGACCGGTGACACTTCGATTATGTTCTATGCATTTATATCCCACAGATATAGAATCGGCGCATTGTGTGCACACAACTAATAATAATTATAAATAATAGCAGTACTACTACTAATAAATAAATAAATAGATACATAAATAAATAATAGAAAAAGAACACTTTCTGGATCATAATAATTCCTGAAAGGTACAATGAGAACTTGCACATAACTTTTTCCCCTGCTCTTTAGACAGCTCCAATAATTTAAAATTAAATTTGACACATTTTGCACGTGATAGCTATATTTTTTCAATAAAAAACTGCAAAATGTCTTCAATCTGTGACCTTTTAAAATGAATTCTGACAGATAAGACATACATTTAAAAATTTAGTCAGATGAATGAAGGCTAGTTACTGTGGTAATTCGTTGTGCAAGGCACTTTACTACAGGAACCTTTGCACTAAATTTATTTGTATTGGTGTGCTATATAACTCTAATCATTCACTTTAAAATCCAGTTTACTATTATTTATTTGTATGGCTCATTTACTTTCAGAGATATTTTTTTTTTTACAAAAATGTATTGGAAACCATGTAGCATAAAAAATAACATTAAATATTCCTAATTGCCTGGGTTTTATTGTTATGATTGATATGTTCCAGATGAATAAATTAAAAATATTAAGAGGAAACCAAATGCTTTCAACTAATGAAATCTGACAATAACCCTTGGGCTAAAATCACACAGTTATTTATCAAAGGGACATGTAATCACATACAAAAAAATTGCTTAATGTCACTATGACTGGCTGTTGTAATATTTGAAAACTTTTTATTTTACAAATTTGTGATCAACTCTATTTAGGACATTATATGTGAACTTCAAATTCATTATAAATAAATAGTGCTGAATTAATGTTAATATAAGTGCATATTTTTATATCAGAAGTCCATGAAGTGTGGCACTTCCTCAATTTCATGGCCATGTACACCTTTACCTATCAATTAGTGTATTGTGTGGCTTATCAATTGGGATATTATCAACCCCTCTACCATGAGTCAGAGCAGAGAAAGCAGTTGTAATAAATATAGGTTTAGCATGTGTCTGGTTCATACTTGGAAGACTTAGTGACCGCACTGGATAAATATTTCTTGTAATACACTTTATAACCTAGGAAAGCAAGTGGCAACCGATTGAATGTTTTTAGTTACAACTAACCACAGGGCACAGTGCCATTAGGTGATTGTATATGGAGGTGGCATGTTTCCCCTTAATGGTCTTATGTTGTTGTTGTTGTAGGGTTTAACGCCATTTTTCAGCACAAGATAGGCTATACATGGCGGTCAGTATTAATGGTGGAGGAAGAACCCTGGAAAATCCTGAGAAGAACCACCGACCCACGAGAAGCTACTGGCAGGCTTTCTCACTTACCTATGTTAGCCTTATGTAAAATAAACACTGTAATTCCTTATTTGGCTGTGAAATCTTCACTTCCACAGTATGTCAATAAATAGAGAAATTAATAACATTTTGGTAAAGCTTGAAGAACAGTTTAAAATTAAACTTATTAATTATCTGTGACTTCTGAAGATTGTTTTTTTCGTTGTTTAAATGACTTATGTGTGTTTACAATGTAATAGTTAAATCCTACATGGCACAACTAAGGACATTATAGTATACAAAGGGGGCTGAAAATTTCTCAAAGCTGCCATATCCCATAATTTCCCCCAATAATATGTAAATATGCACATTTTTCAACCCAAGATCACAGGAATCCCTTGGGTTATTGTGCAATTAGGTAAAATATCCAAGCAGTGGTTACCTATGTTGGAGGTTGGCATTATTTGTGTATTTTAGTTCCAGGCATGGGAACTTCTCAAAATTAAAGCTACAGATGTTTTAAGAAATATTTTATTAAAGAAGATGTTAATGAATTGTATGAAAAACTTAAATTAATCATTTCATATATTAAATTGATGATTTGACCAGTTTGCCACAATTTATTACGGTTATTGCAAATATATATATCTTTATCTTAAACTTAATTTTTATATAATAAATCATAAATTAACATATGATATTGTAACATTTTCAATCAACATGAGTATTGTTAATGGCATGTCATAATCATGCCCCACATGCATAGTGGTCCTCTATTCAGGCACCTGTTAGACATGATCAACTTTGGAGATTATTGACCAAAATGTCTCAATTACCTGGGCTTTTGGGAAAGTTATGCAGTCTTGAACTAAACCTACTATGCAAAAAGCATTATTTCTTTTTAGGCTAGCTGTGACCATATTCTCAGACCTTTTACATCACAGAATCTATAGGTCTATTTAATACCACATCTACAAGCTGCCTACAAGGATTAAACAAGGAACTTACTCTGGAGCAAAAGTTATTTAGCATTTAAACTTTGATTTTTTTTGGTGGATCACAACCTATAAGCTTTACTCCATACCTTAAATGCATGCTCTCCACAAACTTTAATGAAAGTACAGTAAAATGTCAGTTATCCAGATCCATCTGGAGAAACTAATTTCATCCAGATAATCAATCAGCATAATTTAAAAACCAGAACTGTGCATGAAAGTATCTGGATTAAATGTGATAATAAACATTTGACTGTATACCATCTTTATCAGTAATTAAGTAATAGTAATATTTTGTAGATACCTGACATGTTAAGAGCAATACAAGTAGAAACTAAAAAATTTAAGTTAAAGCAGCCTTTTTTCTTGATGATGGCAATTTTATCCATGAGAGATTGCATTATATATTTGCACTTCACACCTATCATAGATTCACTCCAACTTTCCATGATGAAATAATAAATCATTTCATGTGGGTAAAGTTTTAAAGGACTTTGTAAACAACATTTGGATATAATGCATTTGATTTGACTGTAATAAATCATACTTTATTAGCATGAGAATTCTGTATGACAAGTTTACATACTGCATTGTCAAAGTGATACTCATTTAGTGAAAATCTGATATAAAAATAAACCCACTTCCACCCTACTAATAATACTTTCTAAAATTATAAAAATCATTTACTTATTTTGTTGACTAGATTAATCTTGTTTCAGATTTCTGTTACTCATTTCTATGTTGGTGTTGTGATCAGCAAAACTAGTTTATTTATAGATACATGTATACTGTAATAAGTTCAAATTGACAGAGGACAAGGTTGTAGGCACTACCAGTGAATAAGCTGGATAACCACCTTTTGAGATCATTAGTTTTGCTGTATTTATCATAGAACAGAAGTTATTATGCAAAAACTATTTTTCTTCTTTTAGTTTCAATGACCTTCAACTCTGACCTCCATAAATCAATAAGCTTAATTATTACTCAACATGTAAGTCATCAAAAAACTTTGCTGAAGGTACACAGTTAAAACCCAGTCTAGAACCAATTTAAATGTGTTAAGGTACACAGTTAAAACCCAGTCCAGAACCAATTTAAATGTGTGGAAACCATTAACATTCTTTCAATAAGTGATCTTGACCTCACAGCTGATAGGCTTTTATCTTACTGCATGGGCAAGCCATCGGCAAAGTTTGGTAATGGAAGATGGCAAAAAACTTAACTAACTGAGAGGACATGAAATTGGTATGAACAGGTGGACACCATGTAAAAATTCAAATTTATGATCCTTTTAAATGCACTGCATCATATGTGATACTATAACATCAAGGTATTATGAAGCCAGACTATACAATCTGGATTAAGAGATGTGCAAAAATTTTAAAATTGAAAAAAAAAATTATAATTATTAAAACATCAGAGCTGATCAAATTGTTTAAAACCCACATGTTCAAGACAAAGGGAAAATTCACATGTAACACCTACATTTTCTCTTGTCTCAAAATATCAATATCTTTTTCTAGATTTGATGAGATGCATACACATTAAGAGTCATGTACAACAAATTAATTTCTTCAAAGAGATTTATTGTTTGTCAATGTATTTTTATATACATGAGTAAGAGATTAATTGTCAATATATTTTTATATACATGAGTAAGAGATTTATTGTTTGTCAATGTATTTTTATATACATGAGTAAGAGATTAATTGTCAATATATTTTTATATACATGAGTAAGAGATTTATTGTTTGTCAATGTATTTTTATATACATGAGTAAGAGATTTATTGTTTGTCAATGTATTTTTATATACATGAGTAAGAGATTTATTGTTTGTCAATGTATTTTTATATACATGAGTAAGAGATTAATTGTTTGTCAATGTATTTTTATATACATGAGTAAGAGATTGTTTGTCAATGTATTTTTATATACATGAGTAAGAGATTAATTGTTTGTCAATGTATTTTTATATACATGAGTAAGAGATTAATTGTTTGTCAATGTATTTTTATATACATGAGTAAGAGATTAATTGTTTGTCAATGTATTTTTATATACATGAGTAAGAGATTAATTGTTTGTCAATGTATTTTTATATACATGAGTAAGAGATTTATTGTTTGCCAATGTATTTTTATATACATGAGTAAGAGATTAATTGTTTGTCAATGTATTTTTATATACATGAGTAAGAGATTAATTGTTTGTCAATGTATTTTTATATACATGAGTAAGAGATTAATTGTTTGTCAATGTATTTTTATATACATGAGTAAGAGATTAATTGTTTGTCAATGTATTTTTATATACATGAGTAAGAGATTAATTGTTTGTCAATGTATTTTTATATACATGAGTAAGAGATTAATTGTTTGTCAATGTATTTTTATATACATGAGTAAGAGATTGTTTGTCAATGTATTTTTATATACATGAGTAAGAGATTGTTTGTCAATGTATTTTTATATACATGAGTAAGAGATTGTTTGTCAATGTATTTTTATATACATGAGTTCTTGCTTTGATAAAGTAGCATCAGGACTTCCATCAGCAAGAATTTACAGGAATTCTAACTATACTAAGCTTGCTATTTCACTGACAGAACAAAATCTCTTGTCCTGAGAATATTCTAAAAACCTGCACCATATTTAACAGTTCTTCTCCTGCATCACATAAAATATTTCCATATCAGAAAATGGTTCTTCATAAAGGAGTGTAGGCTGTTGTACTGAGAACTTGCTTATTTTTCTTTTATTTCATTCTCATTTAGTTCTAAAATGATCTTTCCTACTGGAATGTTAACACCTCTAACTTCAGGGCTTTTCTACACATGCTGGCCACTGTCATGCATACACTGATGTAAGTACTTCACTGCTGTACTGTATATACTACTGTAAGTACTTCACTGATGTACTGTATACACTGCTGTAAGTACTTCACTGCTGTACTGTTCACACTGCTGTAATTACTTTACTACTGTACTGTATATAATAACATAAGTACTTCACTGCTGTACTGTATACACTGCTTTAAGTACTTCACTGCTGTACTGTATACACTGATGTAAGTACTTCACTACTGTACTGTATATAATAACAGAAGTACTTCACTGCTATACTGTATACACTACAGTCCTAAACTTTTAATTTCTATATCTTGCATTGGTTTCCAATGCATGGCAACAAAAGCATAACTTACCTGGATGACACAATTAAATATGTGCCAAACTGAAATCTGCCAAATGCCTAACATTTTTTAACTTGTTCATTTTCATTAAATATCACCTGCATATAAAGGGCACTTGTCTATGGAGGACAAAATTGGAAGTCTCCTGAAGAGTCCTTTATAGACTGGGACCAGTTTAGCATTAACAGCACAAATGGTCTAATGATTCTTTGTGGACTACTGTTAATAATCATGGCAACTTTCATTGATTACCAGTGCACATTTAAACTTACAAATTCAGCAGTAATGAGACTACACTAATCTAGGTTGTGTGAGCCATCAGCAGTGATTCAAACACACTTAGAGTACCCTGGTGTACATTTTAAAAATACTATCTTTCCTGGAAACCATGTATATATTTGTGTAAGGATTGCTATCTTCCCTGGAAACCATGTATATATTTGTGTAAGAATTATTATCTTCCCTGGATACCATGTATATATTTGTGTAAGAATTACTATCTTCCCTGGATACCATGTATATATTTGTGTAAGAATTACTATCTTCCTTGGATACCATGTATATATTTTTATTAGGATTACTATCTTCCCTGGATACCATGTATATATTTGTGAAAGGATTACTATCTTCCCAGGATACCATGTACATATTTGTGTAAGAATTACTATCTTCCCTGGATACCATGTATATATTTGTGTAAGAATTATCTTCCCTGGATACCATGTATATATTTGTGAAAGGATTACTATCTTCCCAGGATACCATGTATATATTTGTGTAAGAATTACTATCTTCCCTGGATACCATGTATATATTTGTGTAAGAATTACTATCTTCCCTGGATTCCATGTATATATTTGTGAAAGGATTACTATCTTCCCAGGATACCATGTATATATTTGTGTAAGAATTACTATCTTCCCTGGATACCATGTATATATTTGTGTAAGAATTACTAACTTCCCTGGATACCATGTACATATTTGTGTAAGAATTACTATCTTCCCTGGATACCATGTATATATTTGTGTAAGAATTATCTTCCCTGGATACCATGTATATATTTGTGAAAGGATTACTATCTTCCCAGGATACCATGTATATATTTGTGTAAGAATTACTATCTTCCCTGGATACCATGTATATATTTGTGTAAGAATTACTATCTTCCCTGGATACCATGTATATATTTGTGTAAGGATTACTATCTTTCCTGAATACCATGTATATATTTGTGTAAGGATTTAATGCCCTTTTCAGTAAATGATAAGTTGTATATGGCAGCCTATATATTTGGTGGAGGAAAAACCTGGAAAGACCCCAGGAAGAACCACCAACCAAAAGGAATGCTACTGAGAAAGCTTCCTTACATATCCTTGTTAGTCTAGCTGAGACTCAAAACCATGTGGACTGAGGTAATGGCAAGTACCTCAGACCACTTGGCACCAATCATGGATAATTAAACAGACAGATCTTACTGAACTTGTGTGAGCAGTCAGAAGTGATTCCAAAACAGTTACCTTACTTGTGTGAATGGTCAGCAGTGATTCCAACAGTTACCTTGTTTATGTGAGCAGTCAGCTGTAATTCCAACACAGTTACCTTGCTTGTGTAATCAGTGAACAGTGACTCCAACACAGTTACCTTACTTGTATGAGCAGTCAGGAGTGACTCCAATACAGTTATCTTACTTGTGTTAGAAGTCAGCAATGACTCATACAGTTACCATACTTCTGTGAGCAGTCAGCAGTGATTCCAACACAGTTACCTTACTTGTGCAAGCAGTCAGCATTGACTCCAATACAGTTACCTTACTTGTGTGAGCAGTCAGCATTGATTCCAACAGTTATTTTACTTATGTGAGCAGTTAGCATTGATTCCAACACAGTTACCTCACTTGTGTGAGCAATCAGCAGTGATTCCAAAAGTTATCTTACTTGTTTGAGCAGTCAGCAGTAATTCCAACAGTTACCTTACTCGAGTGAGGAGTCAGCAGTGATTCCAACGCAGTTACTTTACTTGTGTGAGCAGTCAGCAGTGACTCCAATACAGTTAATTTACTTGAGTGAGCACTGTGGAATGATGGGTATATAATCAATAGGTGATGACTGGCTGTGTAAAAGCCATGATTAACCCAGTTCATTGCCAATTGGAATGATGGGTATATAATCAATAGGTGATGACTGGCTGTATACATGATTAACCCAATTCAGTGCTAAGTGGAATGATGGGTATATAATCAATAGGTGATGACTGGCTATGTAAAAGCCATGATTAACTCAGTTCATTGCCAAGTGGAATGATGGGTATATAATCAATAGGTATTGGCTGGCTGTGTAAAAGCCATGATTATCTCATTTCATTTTCCAAGTGGAATGATGGGTATATAATCAATAGGTACTGACTGGCTGTGTAAAAGCCATGATTAACACAGTTCATTTTCCAAGTGGAATGATGGGTATATAATCAATAGGTATTGACTTGACTGGCTGTGTAAAAGCCATGATTAACACAGTTCATTGCCAAGTGGAATGATGGGTATATAATCAATAGGTATTAACTGGCTGTGTAAAAGCCATGATTAACACAGTTCATTTTCCAAGTGGAATGATGGGTATATAATCAATAGGTTTTGACTGGCTGTGTAAAAGCCATGATTAACACAGTTCATTTTCCAAGTGGAATGATGGGTATATATTCAATAGGTATTGACTGGCTGTGTAAAAGTCATGATTAACACAGTTCATTTTCCAAGTATATAATCAATAGGTATTGACTTGACTGGCTGTGTAAAAGCCATGATTAACACAGTTCATTTTCCAAGTGGAATGATGGGTATATAATCAATAGGTATTGACTGGCTGTGTAAAAGCCATGATTAACACAGTTCTTTGCCAAGTGGAATGATGGGTATATAATCAATAGGTATTGACTGCCTGAGTAAAAGCCATGATTAACACAGTTCATTTTCCAAGTGGAATGATGGGTATATAATCAATAGGTATTGACTGGCTGTGTAAAAGCCATGATTAACACAGTTCATTGCCAAGTGGAATGATGGGTATATAATCAATAGGTATTGACTGGCTGTGTAAAAGCCATGATTAACACAGTTCATTGCCAAGTGGAATGATGGGTATATAATCAATAGGTATTGACTGGCTGTGTAAAAGCCATGATTAACACAGTTCATTGCCAAGTGGAATGATGGGTATATAATCAATAGGTATTGACTGCCTGTGTGAAAGCCATGATTAACACAGTTCATTTTCCAAGTGGAATGATGGGTATATAATCAATAGGTATTGACTTGACTGGCTGTGTAAAAGCCATGATTAACACAGTTCATTGCCAAGTGGAATGATGGGTATATAATCAATAGGTATTAACTGGCTGTGTAAAAGCCATGATTAACACAGTTCATTTTCCAAGTGGAATGATGGGTATATAATCAATAGGTTTTGACTGGCTGTGTAAAAGCCATGATTAACACAGTTCATTTTCCAAGTGGAATGATGGGTATATATTCAATAGGTATTGACTGGCTGTGTAAAAGCCATGATTAACACAGTTCATTGCCAAGTAGAATGATGGGTATATAATCAATAGGTATTGACTGGCTGTATAAAAGCCATGATTAACACAGTTCATTTTCCAAGTGAAATGATGGGTATATAATCAATAGGTATTGACTGGCTGTGTAAAAGCCATGATTAACACAGTTCATTGCCAAGTGGAATGATGGGTATATAATCAATAGGTATTGACTGGCTGTGTAAAAGCCATGATTGACACAGTTCATTGCCAAGTGGAATGAAGGGTATATAATCAATAGGTATTGACTGCCTGCGTAAAAGCCATGATTAACACAGTTCATTTTCCAAGTGGAATGATGGGTATATAATCAATAGGTATTGACTGGCTGTGTAAAAGCCATGATTAACACAGTTCATTGCCAAGTGGAATGTGGGGTTTCTACTTGAAAGATATACATGTCTTCATCAACTGCTTGGAAGTGAGTCTTTAAGCAGACTGGAAGGAATGCTTAATTTTGGTTCATTCTTTGTTTACACATCCTATCAAAATGAGCTGGGATACTTTCTTATACCTGTTATGTAGACAGGATAACTTCACACCTGTTATGTGGACTCCACCCCTTGTATATGACCAAGGCATTTCAGTCATTATTCAATAGACAGCATGTAGCATGTCTATTATATGATCACATGATGACAACTTCTCAATATTTTATTGGAAATTTAATTCTATCAAATCAATAATGATATCCTGTACACATGTAAGCAATGACCAGAAAATGTGTATTCTGACTTGAATACTTGATCAAAATTTAATGATATATCAATATTGTGTATTTGCAAAATTAGAAGGTACCAGAAACTACTCATTATGCAACACATTTTTATCTTATTCCATTTTTTCTTTCTACATAAATAAATTTGTTTTTTTTTATAATAGACTTTGTCTCTATCACCAGTTTCCTATTCAGTTCATCCAAGCCCCCCCCTCTTTTTTTTCTCACACACACATACAAGCATAAAGGCATAAAAATAGAGGCCATTCCACTGTAGCAGTCAAGCTAATAAAAGACAAGTCATTCATGCATTTTGAATGTTTATTTCAGATATAATTCACAACAGCCATAATAAAGCAAAGTAGTATGCAAGTACAAAAACTTGAAAGTGAACAAAATGCATCTTGAATATTTTGGAACCCTCGGATCCTTTCAAATATTTTCATTTAATTTTTATCTCCTACTAAGTCAGAAGTTAGAAACAGAGATAGGAAAAGTATGATTGTTCTATCCCAATATGTAAACAGCAAAATGATATGCTTATGTGCAAATAAAAACAAAATGGGGGAAAAAAAGATAAGGAGAAAGTTGAGATTGTTTGAGAAAGATTCAAAGAATCCAAGTATTTTGCTATCGAGTCAACTAAAGATAATTTTAGGAAATAACTTTAAATGCTGATCTAACAATACTGTCAACATTGTTTATATTTTCTGTTGCTAAAAGAAAGAATGAAAAGGTCTACTGATAGGACAACATATGGTTTGTGATTTGTGAAGAACTAATCAAGGGAACTGATTTTTACATTAGCATAAATATCACCTTTAAAGCAATACTGCTGTTTGAATGCAAAATCTATAAAAACAAACATCCTGAAGTCACAGCAGTTATCATGCTGGAATCATGATTAAAGGGGTGCACGCTTGAATCCTAAAATATGATCAGGTTGGATACCACAGTGTCCTTTTGGGCAAGGCACTTTATTTCAACTGCTGCAGCACTAAATAATCTTCTGGTATTACTTTGCCATAAAACACCAGACCAAAACCAAATTTACATGCTATCTGAAAAGAGGGTGAGTGTGCATGTGCACGCTGCATGCCCACACTCACACTTACCTTGCTATTAGTGTGGTTAGTCTTTGCTTTTGATTTAGCCAAGAATATCCCTGCCTTGTCGTTGCTGGCTCTAGTGGCCAAATGAAGTAGAGAATCACCTGTATATACAAAATGTATTACTGAAAAGCATCAGGTTTTCATTGCAGAAAATAATTTTGCTGATTCACTGTCTTAACATTGTCAACAATGTCACATCTCTGTAAAGACACTGTCAATAATGTCACCTCTCTGTAAAGTCTGGTTATTTCTTGATATCAATTCCAAGACAGCATGTAATACTTGTAAAAAGAAACAAACTGCATTTTCAATTTCCAGACCCATGCATATAATCTTTACCTTAAATATAAGAAAACCACTTATTATAGTATGACCAATAAACTGCTTATAGTAGCATGAAATAATAGAAAAGCTTAATTTCTTTTCTAAATAGTGAGGTGTATCTCATCTGAAAATTACATATCAAACTACTGGTCTCTACATTGTATAGTGTCTATAAAACTAAGCAGGCTGCAAAACTTAATGAGGATCACTGGTGCAAGACATACAGGTTACAATGATATAGTTTTGCCTTTCTGTTTAGTAGTAGTTGTGGTTATTTAGAGTTTAATGTTATTTCTCAGCACAAGACAGGCTATACATGGCTGCCAGTATAACAGGTGGAGGAAGAACCCAAGAAAACCCTGGTAAGAACCACTAATCACCAACCCAAAGGAAGCTACTGATAACTTTCTCACACAAACACACCTGCAAAGCCTGAGACTCAAATCCATGTGGACTGAGGTGAAATGGCAGTAACGGAAAAAGGTTAATACTTAAGACCACATGGTTGCTCAGGGTCTTACTGTTTTGCACTCATCTAAAGTATTAACATTTCTAGCTAAATCGCTCTTTCAGCAGTTTCGTCTCACAAAATAACTTAATACAAAACTTAACACAGATAAATGCAGTGCAAAATAAAGAACATCATGACCTAGTTTTGTCTGAACCTTGCACCAATATTTATAACACATTAATATAACATCTGATGTAACTCTGCAGGATAACAAGTCTAAGAAATGAAGTTTTTATGCATTAAGCAAAGTGTTGCTGCCAGAGAGATGAATCAATAAAGTAATGACACCAGAAAAATAAGTGAACAAAATGCTAGTGCCAGACAAATGAGTGAACAAAGTGTTGATGCCAGACAGATGAATGAAGAAAGCAGTTATGTCTGACAGATGATGCACATCCAAATTACTGAAGCCAGACAAAGCATTGATGCCAGACCGATGAACATCATACAAAGTGCTGATGACAGACAGATGATTAAATAGACAGAAGAACTGATACCAACAATCCACAAAATGGAGTTTCTTGACAAATCAGGCCAAGATTACATTTCATCATTCCTAGCCATAAACAATCTTGCAACCTTCAAATACAAAGCAAAGTTTGCACCAAGTAATGTATTTCTTACTTTCAAATTATTTTTCAAAGCTTGAAATTACATTGCAATCTAGCTCACATAATAATCCTATCAAGTAATCAACCAATGTTTGCTTGGAAGAAAGGAGTATAATAAACTTCAGTTGAAATAGCAACTGATCTATCTGACAGACAGACATTACTGTGCATGATAACTGTGAATTAGTCTGACAGATAGACATTACTGTGCATGATAGCTGTGAATTAGTCTGACAGACTAATATTACTGTACATGATAGCTGTGAATTAGTCTGACAGACAGACATTACTGTGCATGATAGCTGTGAATTAGTCTGACAGACTAATATTACTGTACACGATAGCTGTGAATTAGTCTGACAGACAGACATTACTGTGCATGATAGCTATGAATTAGTCTGACAGACTAATATTACTGTACATGATAGCTGTGAATTAGTCAAAAGTCAGCAGATGTCTTTGCAATTAAAAAATGGTGATGCAAACTATTCTTCTAAAATTTACTTGGAAACTGACTGGACAAAAATCAAACATTTATCCAGATACTTGAGATGTCTGGTAATGAACGGTTTTGAGAACATCATGGCATATAAAAGCCATCACAAAACATGGAATCAAAAGAAATTGTATGGGGCAATACCTGATTCTGGTTCAACAGCATCTGGGGAGCTGCCATTATTAATAAGCTGTGCAGCAAAACTATTCTCACTGTACACTTCATTTGGTTCTCCTTCAATATCTTCTCCCTGCAACCAAACATCAAACACATATCATGAGCATAAAATAAATGTTGAAAGTACATTTCCTCAAAGATGCCATCTTCAAGAAATATTTTAAAATTCACTAACTATAATGTGGTGTCAAAACATTGGCAGGTTTTCGCAATATACTTATGTCAATATTATATGTAATACTGCAAGAAGTACTTTAGTGAAAACCATTTTACTAGTAACTAGTTTGCTGTTCAACCAAGAAGGGTTACTGTAGCAATAACAGATATTTCAAATGGCAACTATAGTTGCCAAGTTGGATGTCACAGTAACCTTTAACTTCTTTCTTTGTCAGTGATATCGGTCACTGACCTTTTGATACCAAAATCAACTGGCTTATTGCTTGGTGCAAGTGAATGTCATTCTCAATGTTGGTAACTATAAATGGTAGAGAACTTGAGTCACTGTGCTAAACACTGACCTTTGAACATTTGACCTCAAAAGCAATAGGAATTTTGCTTATCATAATTACAAGTCATCTGCAAAGTGAGGTAAATGTAGAGGTAAAGAACTCAAATTATTGTGCAGAAACCATTTTATCTTCTTTTAGTCATGGTGACCTTTGACCCTGAAATCGATCAGTGTCTTCCTTATCCCATTTGTATGCAATCTACAAAGTTTGACAACTTTAGACACTGCACAGATAACATAAATTAACAGATTCCACCATATGGTCAGCAATATAAAAAACTGAGTCTGCTTTGAGTAACTGATTATATTTATTTGAAGTGTCCCACTGCCTGTCTAAACTAACTTGAAACTTTTGACAAAGGTGTGTGTACGACTAAGCATCTATCAAGACAATGTGTGTATGTATATAGCATGCAAATTACCTGTGTGGAAGTGAGTCAAACACAAAAACGTAATCTATGCATCCAAAATGTGAAATTTAGATCAGTGAATACTTAATAAAGATGGGTACAGTCATCTAGTTTAATGATGTTAACATGAACAGTGCTTGAGAAATAAACACAAAATGTAACCAAAACCAGTGAATTGTGAAATGTGGTTCACAGTGACCAACTTTGTGATCAGGGTGAATCACTCACTGACATGCATCTAGATCTAAGTTGTTGTTGTTGTTGTGGGGCTTAACGCCATTTTTCAGCACATGATAGGCTATACATGGCAGCAAGTATTATTGGTGGAGGATGAAACTGGGAAATCACTGGAAAGAACCACTGACCCACGAGAAGCTACTGGCAAGTTTTCTCACATATCCACATTCACCGAATCTTAGACTCAAACCCACAGAGGTGAGATGGCAGTGATCTGTAATGGACAGCGTTTTAGACCACTAGATCTAAGATTCATGACTCTTGGGATAACAGTATGAATATAAAGTGCAAAACTCTTAAATGGTCATATGCAAATTGCAAAACTTAAACCCAAAAATAACAATAATGTATGTGTATGTACCAAGTTAGCCTTTTATCCCACCCCCGTGGGTTTGGTGATATCTAACCCACCTTAAACTGTTGCCAAGAATGAAATAAAGGAAGAATGAGTCATATGTTGTCAGGCTGTATATATACATGCAGTTATATGTGTGGGTGCTGAGACAAATCATAGCACAACAGCTTTCCTCTACCTTATACATACATGCTAAACAAAATAAAGCAACTAACTGTACACTAAACTAAACAAAATAAAGCAACTAACTGTACACACAAGCTAAACAAAATAAAGCAACTAACTGTACACACAAACTAAACAAAACAAGTAACTAATTGTACATGAAAGCTTCACAAAATAAAGCAACTAACTGTACACACAAGCTAAACAAAACAAAGTCACTAATTGTACATGCTAGCTAAACAAAACAAAGCAACTAATTGTACAAGCAAGCTAAACAAAATAGAATAACTAAATGTACATGCAAGCTAAAAAAAATAGAATAACAAAATGTACATGCAAGCTAAACAAAATAGAACAACTAATTGTACATGCAAGCTAAACAAAACAAAGCAACTACTTGTACAAGCAAGCTAAACAAAATAGAATAACTAAATGTACATGCAGGCTAAACCAAATATAGTAGAAATAGAATAAAGTACCTCCTGCAATGCCAGCCAGAGTGGTGTGAAACCATCAGCATTTTTAAGTTCCAGATTCAGCCTTCCATGCTGCAAAAGCACACTGAATACAGCCTGATTCTTACAGATTACTGCACAATGTATAGGTGTACTGAAATAGAAATTAGTACCAGTCTGAAAAATATTTTAAAAAACTTTATCAACTCTGGTTTGTACAATGACTGAGAATTTTTTTTGTTGATTTCAATGCAATGGACATGAATATACAATGGCTGTTGAGTATGTAGATTTTTAAAATAATTTTTAAAGATATATTCTGAAGAAAATGACCATCCAAAATCACAAACATAGACCTTATGGTTTTCAATAAAATTCATTGTTCCTGGTTTACTCTTATTGTTATACCTTCATTCATTGTTGATGGCATGTCAACATCTTTTGTCAAAAACTTGAAAGGGCACTATGACAGCATGATTTCTGTTGAGATTGGTCAAATATTGAAAGGGCTATATGACAGCCTGATTTCTGTTGAGGTTGGTCAAATATTGAAAGGGCTCTATGACAGCCTGATTTCTGTTGAGGTTGGTCAAATAATGAAAGGGCTCTATGGCAGCCTGATTTCTGTTGAGGTTGGTCAAATATTGAAAGGGCTCTATGGCAGCATGATTTCTTCTGATTTTTCTGATTCTTCTGATTTCTTCAGATTTTTTTTTCTTTTAATCCACACCTTAAAGGTCATGGGACACACTCCAACAATTTTCTGTTTACATCAGATTTGCACTACATGATTAAAAGTGGTTATATTCACACAAGAAGAACCAAAAAGTTATCAAGTGTAAAGAAGAAGCGACATATACAATGCAGTTACTACCTCTTAGGTACAATTTCCCACCTATAGAGGACACCAACCAGAAATGACGAACATTTATCCCCACAAGACGAAGTACATGCTTTTTGTTATAAAAAAAATTAAACAGTATAAACCATGGATAGAGAACATTTTGATGAAACTACTGAAAACTAATTTACTGTTCTGCCTTATATCAATATGTGTGTGCAACATACTAGATTGTGTTGCTTTCAAAACTGTTTTATTGTTTCAATTTATTTTGAAAATTCCCGTTAATACAGGTAAAAAATGCTGGCTTCTGTATGTCGGCCAACTTTATAAAAAAAAAAAGAAAATTGGCACACTTAAAAGAATCCAACGGAACTAAACTTGACTTTCTTATGTTGGCAGACTTCATAAGAAGAATCAGAACATTTAAAAGATACCAAAGTCAGTTTTTGGGGTTGTTTGCTTTGTAATAAAATAACCATTGTAATGTATTTTATATCCTGTCAGATAGTTTAAAGAAAGTGTATTGCTTGCTCCAAGTTGTGTTTATCCAATACCCGACCATCTATTTGTTTCCCAGATGTGATCATATTTTATGTTTGCAGGCAAATAGTATACACAACAATAATGTGCTTTAATAACACTTTTGTAACCCATGCTAGCAAAAAGATTATCATTTGCACCCACAGTGGATGATGATTTGCAGGGGGGGCACAAATTCAACACAAAATTAACTTCCTTTTTAGTTGTTCAGAATAATGGAGCAAATATGATTGACAATATTGACTAGTAATGACAAGCATTTAATTTACGTGGCGCGCACACAAACTAAGACAACTAGACAACTAGAAAAATAAAAATAAACAATAAAACTAACTGGTAAGAGCTTCATATTGCAGCAACATTGACAAAATGCTCAACATTATTTTCTCTCTCTCTTGTGTAACTGTGTATTATATGCAGCAATGTTACAATGTGAAACCTAAAATTAAATGTACACTACCCTTAGAAAAATTTATATATATTTTGTAGAATATTATCTGTTAAGTTTTATTGTTTAATAAATGAATATTGATAATGTGACCGGAAGACTTAAATTGAGAATGTCGTTATGCAGATGCATATATTTTTAACATAAAAATGTATATAAATATTTTAATAAGAATGATCAAGATATATCTGCTTGTGTTTTCTTTCATATATATGTACGTTGCAAAGTATGATTATTTTCTTTGAAAGAATATCAATTTCGTTTAAATTTAGTTTTTTTCCTAAAACATATTCCTACAACATATCTTACATAGCATCTACTTGTTACTTTAAGAAAAAGAATTTGTTCAAATTTTATTAAGTGGAGCCAAACTGTCTTTCGAGTTAGGCCAAACTGTCTTGGGCCAAACTGACTCTAATCCAGCATTAATAACACAACTTTCCCATCCCCTCTCCCTATTGTATCTCACAGATAGAATTCACTTTTTTTCTGGTAAACAGGGTCTTATTGAAAAAGAAAGAATCCTATTTCCCATCATCACTTTCTTGGTTACATCCATACGCAACACAGTGCATATTTGCTGTACAAAAGCACAATTGTAAGATATATTACAAAGACATTTACATTGGGAAATTAAACACTTGAATGGCAAGGTTGAATAGAAGGGATAAATGTACATCGTATCCATGTTTGGCACGTGGAAACTACTGATTGTTTACGGAGATTGCCCAATAATTTTTTTCATTTACAAAAGTGGATTTTTAAGTCTAATTAGGCATTTTTATGGTGTGCATACATAACAAATGCATTATGTTTATGACTATAATAATATCACAGATTTGTACAATATAGGTGGCCAGTGACCTTTAAGTTTCCTTTTACTGTGACCTTGACCCCAAGATTAAACATGCAAGTGTGCATATCAAAGAATTAATTGTGTTAGCTTCATAAAGATTAATCCTAAGAAAAACCATGAAGGGGTTTAGGAAATAATCCTAACGGTTATGGGAACTGAGTGGTTTAAAATGCTCACCAATACCAATCACTGCTGTCTCACCTTTATCCACTTGGGTTTGAGCCTGTGGCTTGGCCAATGTGGGTATGTGAGAAAGCTGCCAATAGCTTCCTGTAGGTTTTTGGTTCTTAACAAGATTTTCCTGGGATCTTTCTCCACCAGTTATAGTGGCCACCATGTAAAGCCTATCTTGTGCTGAGAAATCACATTAAAACCAAAACAACAACAGCAACATCCTTTGGTTACCTTTACTTAGCGGTCACATGTTCATAATGGACATTCAAATTTTACCCCACCCCTCAAATTTCCTATACAAATGTCCTGTATGTAATGGTCACCTGACTTCTTGAGTCAGAGGCCAGGTGTTTCCTAAAAAAAAGTGGTTTCTCAATGCATTAAGCAGTCAAACCTAAGTTCTGCTTCATGAGCAAGTCATTGTGTCATGTCAATCAATGTGCAAACATTTCTTATCTCACTTGTATCCATAACTCCAGTCCCACAGACAATGTAACTCAAAGGCATAATTAGGTCAAATTTCAAGGCAAGGTAGTTGTTATCATAAAAGTAGAGAGTCCATGCAATCTCTTTGATGAATGGTGGGAAAAATTGTTGGGATATCTTGGCTCACTTTCTGTACCAGTGTGACAAGTATAGCTAGATATATTAAACTGTTTGCTTGTGAATTAGGCTATTTCTGAAGAAAAATGTTTATCTTTGAGAAGAGTTAATCCCTTTTCATTAGGGTCTGGGTCATTCAAAATATGTCTACAAAGGCAGGTGAAGCTTTGGATGATGGGTAACAACAAAAGCTTTGTAGGTATTCCTAGCATAAGCTTACTGTCCTTTGGATGGTGTATATATTTAAGTTGGTGAATATTTTATTTATCAGACAGAATAAAGTGAGCAACGGTACATAAATTTGAAAGAGAACAGTAGATGCTCATAATTATAGTGTTTTGTACAGTGCACATAAAACAATATTGATCAAATTAATAATAATAATAATAACAACAACAACAATTACAACCATAATATTTGATATATGGCATTTTTTCAAAAGATAATTTTAAAAGGTGAACCTGTGCACAGTAGTCACCTATGTGTAATTGGTAGTTTTGCCTATTCTCATGTGTGGCTACTAGTGACAGGTTTGTATAAGCAAATAAAAAAAGCTTTAACCAAAACCAAATGCAAGTTTTCCATGAATATGACCTTGAATCTAAGATCAATGCAAGTTTACACAACATCATAGAATAAACTGTCTTAGCTTGATACTGATTCAGCTGAAATTCATCAATGGGTATAAGCAAACAAAACCTAGAACCAAAGACCTAATAAATTTTCTAAGACTGTGATCTTAACTACATCATCAAACAGGCATGTCACCAAATGAATTGTCTTAAATTCATAATGATCCTTAGGTGTTTGCTTTATATATATATATATATATATATATATATATATATATATATATATATATATAACAACAACGAGGTTTTTATCTAATAAATTACATATCTCTTTGCATACATTTATTTTTAACTTGTGAAGAAAATGGTGAATAAGTCATGGAAAGTAGTAGAAACAGGCAGCATTGCTCTTTTAAAAATGATATAATTATGTTGACTTATTTAGACACTACCCATTCATAATGCATTCAGAAAAAGAATCCCTCAAAAGGACTATCAATCTCATGTCTGAAAAGAATTTCCAGGAATTTGTGATAAAACCATTTCATCTTTTTGAGTGCTGAGTGTTAAAATCAGTTCTGATATTCTTGAACAGTAAGATTTTCAAATTAGCTGTGGCAGCCATGTTAGATGTAAGATCACACCATTTGATTTAGAACCAACTAGACACCATATAAAGACATTTGGTAAAAAAAACACGTTATATGACCATCCATTCTGGGAATTAGTGACAATCTTTGTACTAACTGTGGCAGCCATATTGGAGGTCAGATTTGTACCATTTTCATTCAGGATCAAATATATATCATAATTAGTCTTCTGGTGAAACCCACATATTGATATGATTTTCTAGTTGGAATTAGCAACAATAACTAGATTTTCAAGATGCTGCCATGTAGGTCATACTGGATGTCAGATCAGCAACATTTTTATTAAGTACAAACAATGACATTATAAGATTTTTTTCTGACTTTCCGTAAAAGTATTTATAAGATTTTCAAGATGGTTGCCATGGAGGCCATATTGGATGTCAAAACTTCATCATTTATATTAAGTTTAAATTTGACATTATGTCTTCTGGTTACAATACAATGTTGATGTGACTTTCCATATGAGGAATATTTATAAAAATTTCAAGACAACTGCGACAGTCATCATACTAGATATAAGATAGGAACTCTTCTGGTGAAAACTTCAAACTGATGTGACTTTCTGTTCAGGAGATAAAGATATCTAAAGATTTTAAGATGCTGCTGTGGTGGCCATACTGATTTCAGATTGGCACTGATTTCATTTAGGACCAACTAGACATGATATGAAGTCTTTTAGTGAAATCTACCTGATTATATAAGCAAGTGGTGTAGTAACAAGATTTACAAAATGGCCATTGTAGTGGCCATATTGAATGTTAGGGCATTTTCATTTAGAACTAACCAGACGTCAAAAGAAGCATTCAGGTGGAAACAACATGTGACCTTTTGTTTATGTGGAGTTGGGATAAAAAGATTTTCAAGATAGTGATGGTCATACAGGATATCAGACAGGCACCATATTGATTAAGAAACAACTAAAGATGATAAGAAGCCTTCAGCTCAAAACCCCATGCTGATATGATTTTCAGTTCCGCAAAATAAGTAATAACAGGGTTTTCAAGCCAGCTGCTATGGTGGGTTTCTGATCTGCAGCATTTTCCCTCAAGTCCAACTAGACATCACAAGAAGTCCTTTAGGGAAAACCTTATGTTGATGTGACTATTCAGTTGCAATAACAAGATTTTCAAGATGGCTGCTTCAAGAAGGATCATTTTTATTTAGGACCATCTAGACCTTGGGATAATGCTTGTGTAAAGTTTCACGGCAATCTTCCAAGTACTTTAGTAGATGTAATGATAACAAACTTGTGCTAATGGACAGATGGATGTTGGATGATGGACAAAGAAAAAATCTGATAAGCTCTTCCAGTCTATGAACAGTAGAGCTAAAAAGTTCTTCACTCATGCTGAAGTACTGGTATCCTGGTGTTCTGATAAACTTAACTTGTTGAATAATTTCTGTTGCAAAATAAAGCATTTTAACTGACCAGCAAAATGAGAGAAAGGGTGCAATATTTGGATTTGTTGTGGATACAACTCACTGTTTTTATTTCGTTTTTTTACTGTAATGTGACCTAACATCAAGTGTAAGCGCATGCTGATGTTGAGGAGTAGTGAAAATATGGGAGTTGGAAAGTACACAAAAAACTAAATCATGAAGGAAAACTAAATCATGAAGGAAAACTAAATCACGAAGTAGAACAGAACTGAAACAGAATCTCAGACTTGTTAACTATGCATCATTTTGTGTCCTGTAAGAAAAATGGTGAAAGTTATGGAAAATGAATTAATGCATTTTGTAAAAACTGCACTTATATGCAACATGAAAAATGGCTTTAAAAGAAAGAAAGCAGTACTCCTGAATAAGAGGAATCTAAAGATAAGAATAGGAATTAAGGTAGATGGCTGTGTGACAAAGAAATCTGTGTGTTCCATTCTTATGAAGATTAAGTAACACATTACATACGTGAAATACAAGCAGATCATCACTGTGAAATCTGCAACAAAATTTACTTTATACAAAATGTGCAAGGTGTCGGTAACTTGTATATTTAAGAGAATCTATAGGCATATATACAAAAACATTTTCAAATACTGATGTTTCGCCATGTTTAACTATGAACAGATGAATATTTAGCATCTTAAGGAACAAATTGCACCTATTTTAGCATGTTGCAATATATTGTGTAGAGCGAAATAAAATTGCAAAAAGAGATTACTGCCTCTCATAAAAAGTGAGTCACTTCCAGAGAAGTAACTCTAGCAAGCATCTAGCTGCAATAAAGTGTATTCACCTAACAAAAATCAGAAAACTCATATAACTCTTTTGAGATCATTTTAACATTCTATCAAGGCAAGAAATTGCGATATATCATTTCTCCAAATCATAAAAAAAAATAATAGAAAATTAAAATCTAACATTAATGTTCCAAAGTTTAAAAACAGCCTTAATCAAAGTTTTACACTGAATTAATGCCCCTGCTGCACAATAGAATCAAAAATATCAAAATGATAGGAAATATTATCTAAAATTAACAAGTTATTTTTTTCTAAACTTAATACTTCTTTAATGATTTTGAAGTATTTTTCTAGTTTATATTTTTTTTAAGTGTTCAAGTAGTTAACATACAAATAGATGCTATAATTACCAAAGATCAGCATCATTTTCTTGTGGGACAAACTGTACACCATTAGAAGATTTTCATGAAAACCCAATACTGATATGAGCATCCATTCAAAAAAATTTAGGGAAAATATTTTCAATATGTTGATTATGGTAGCCATTTTCATTCAGGACTGACAAAGTTTCAAAATCATTTGGTAAAAAAAATCAAAGTCAAAATGACTGATCATTCAGGATGAGCAGTGATAGCAAGATTTTTAAGATGCATATCATTGTACTTATAATGAATGTCAATCGGCACCATTTACAATAAAAGTAGATATCAGCAGAAATCTGTTAGTAAATCGCCTTCAATGATATGACCATTAATTCAAGAGAGGTAGCAATTAAAACAGTATTAAACTGGCCTATGTGGAAGCCATATTGGAAATCTTTGATGAACCATTTTCATTTAGGCCCAGCGTTATCACTATGGCAATATGAAGAGATAAAAGGTTATCATTTAAATGGCTGCCATGGTAGTCATAATGGACATTTGATTTTCATTAAGGACCAACTAAATATCATAATAAGTCTTGCAGAGTAAACTGATGTTAATGTGTCCATTGATACAGATGTAGTAAATCAATTTTCAAGAAGGCTGCTATGGCAGCCATATTGTATGTCTGAGAAACACCATTTTCTTTTGAACCAGCTAAACCATAGGGTGTTAAGCCTGAAGGCAAACAAACTAAAGAACATCAGATGATGGATGACAGGTAATTTCATGAGGTATGAAAACTTTATAAATTAAGAACAAGAAGTTTGTGGAATGCCTGCTCAACCATGTTATAATCCACCCTGATTAGAAAGCTCACCTACACAAATCTTTTAGTCATCTCAAATAGCCATTGTAAATATTATTTACCATTGTGAAAATAAGTTTTGATTAAAGTCAATATGGCAATAATATACTGGCTTTTTCTAATTCGAATGCAATTTTGTGACAAACTTTTCTCTTTGACTTTTAAATCAGACTAATTTAATTTAAAATGTTAACTTTTAAATAGAACTCTGTGACCAGTATTGCATAGAGATACTATAAAAAGCTGATAAAAATGAGAAGTTAAATTGGATTTTATATTACAGTTTGTAATTCATTATTCCTGAAATCCATTTCAGAAATAATTGTCATTGTCCACAACCAGAATTCTGACTTTACTGGGTCAACATCACAGGCTTTAAACAACCCTTTGGGACAGCCATGGGTACAAGCATAGTTTATGCCCTAATGATTACCTTGATTAGCCACTAGAACTAAGGCCACACATGAATGAATGCACCATGTAATCCTATACTCATTCACTGTACAATGTACAGTTAACCTACTGAGGATAACCAGCAGCAACACATAAAAGTTACCTTTGAAAAACTATTTAAAAATATATTCAATATAGTACTCACTTTCCAACTGCATCTTGAGCATTGCAGTCAGATCCATGATCTAGCAACAGCTTAGCAATTCTGGCCATTCCTTGTAAAACCTCTGCACCAGTTACCTCAGGGTTAAAGCATGCCACCATATGTAATGGCGACTCTTTATCCAAATGAGTTGCAAGGTTCACGTTGCAGCCATTCTTTATCAAGAAGCCTGCTGAGAATTCATCCCCTTGAAACAGAAATAATAACATGCTGTAAAATCTATGCCTGTGAATACCTTGATTACAAAAGACACACATACATAAATGGCACAATTTGTTAACTTCTATACCTTTATATAAAGTAAACCTGCCCCAAAGACCAACTTTATAGCCTATTTAGTGTCCTTTATAAACAAGATTCACAGTACAATTTAGACTCACTAAAATTATTCACTATCATTTTCAATGATTTATCTAGTTTCACTTTATGAATTATGGAACATAATTTTCTAGTAAATTATCATTTTCTTGACTACCATCAAAGCTATGAACATTCTGTGAGATAAAACTTGTAATGTGGGATTGGTTTTATTACACTGGTAATCAAATTTGACTTTAAGTCATCACACTGCACTTCCCTTAACTCCTCATCTATTATGATATCACTATTCACTTTTGTATTTAGATTTTACATATGGAAAAAAAAGCATAAATCATATGTTGCAGTTGAAAATTGTAGATTATGTTTTTAAATAGATCTAATTATATACTTAGTTTAGCAAATGTGCAAAAACTGAGCACCATATTTGCAGGCTCTACTTTTATTTATTTCTTAAATTCTTCACTTTTCTTAGAAAAAAATTCTGTCCATGTTCTCATCACTTTGCCCATCCAATTTTCAGTTCTACCTTGTGTGAACAATATGTCTACCACATTTTACACATCACACTGATAATATGGGATGTAACCAATTTTACTCTCATCTCATACCAATTGGTATGAAAATCCTCAGATACTTAAAGTTTGTAAAACAATGTGGCACAATTTATTAATTTGGCTAAAATTAAAAGAAACCCACATATTTACATGTGATTTATTTGTACAATGATGAAAAAGGAAATCGTACCTTACAAAATTCATATCATGTGCAGAACATTTTATATTAATATAATGATTAGTTATTCAGGAGTCAGAAGTCAGAATGCATAAGATCAAAGATGTATTTCAGTGATGCATTCATTTCCTTCATTAATGGGACTTATGAATCACTAAACATAGTCATAATGAAAACATTTATTATTCTTTCCCAGAAGTTATTAGAATCTGTGGATGAAGAGTGACACAAGTTTTTTACAATAATAAATGCCAAATTCTAATGCTAATGAGTAAGTTATGTATGCAAATACATTCTAAAGGCACAATTCTGCCACTATCATTCAGTCTGTTGTTGAATAAATGTGTACACCCCTCCCTCGATAACTTGTGCACATCAAGCTCCAAAACATGTAACGTACCATACATGAGGATGCAAGCTACCGAGGGACCTCCCAGTAATCTGGGTGCGAGTTATCGAGGGAATGGTGTACTTCATGAAGGTGACTGGTTTACAGTTACAGTTTCTAATGCTAAATTGAACACTTGTTCAACCAGTCTGAAGATTCTTAATATCAGGCTTACAACTGTTACAAATTTGCAACAGAATATTATTTAAAACAATTAATTAATTAAACAGAACATTTTTTTAAAATGAAAAAAATGCTTTGCCAAGAATAAATTAAAAATTAAGAACAGGTTCTGCTGGATTTAAAAATCAAGAAACTTTTCACTTATGAATCTTTTCAAGTTAAAACTTTAATTAATGACTGAACTCAAGACATTCAAAGAAAAATAAATATTTTTAAAAAATCATATTTAAAGTCTTGCCTGCAATGAATTGGAATGAGGGCTGCTCCAATAAGGAAAGGCACTTTTAATGTGGGGTAGTTAACCATGGATACAATTTAGAACTTTCTATCATTTTCATATATTCTCTATTAGCAACCAGATTACCCTGGCATCTGTTTTTAAAAAAGTGCCTTCTTTGAGTACCATTTATGTTTAAATGGAACAGTCCTGACTTTGAATGTAATCTTTTGATCACAGATCTGATGGAATCTTCTGTTTTATGCATTTATACATTTTAAATCAGAGATAAGACTAACCCGATTTTGTCACCCTGAGGTCATGGCTTTTTTATCTGATTCAAGTTTACTTAATGTATAGTGCATACATTAAGCAGTGATTCAATTTTTGTGACATTACTGAAAAATCACTTAGCACCAAAATAAAAACTGCCAAAGAAATATTAAAATAAATTATGTCAATGTGGTGTAATTCTCTTAAAATCCAAGATCTGCCAAATTTACCTTAACCAATGACTTCAATTTCAAAAAAGCACTAAATTCTTCTTATCATACCTTCTGCTTCAGTAAGAACTTAAAGGTTTTTTCAAGTTGGCATATATTGGAATGAAATTTCAGAAAGCAACACTATTGCATACCTCTTTTAATTGCCTTATGAAGCAAACACTTTCCAGAGTTATCTCTCTTGTTAACATCTACATGGTGACCAACTAGAGTTTGGGCAACACTCTCCTGATGAGACTTTAATGCAAGATCCAGGGGAAGATCACCCAAGTTGTCAACCTCATTCAACTTTGCAGATAACTGTAATATGGTAAAATTTATGTAGTGAACATGTTTAAGCTTTTAAGAACAAAACCCAAAACAAAATATGTGCAAACTTTATTTAAAACTGCAAGTAAAGAAAAACTGCTGCAATAATGAAATGACAAAAATATTTACTATATACAAATAATATATACAAAAAACAGTATCAAAAAGATCTCCTTTATTCACTTCTACATGCCAAAATCAAAGTTCAAATATATTGCTCATTTTTGGGGGAAAAAAGATCACACTAAGCACAATGCTTTTTATTTGGAAAAATGATCATAAAGTTTGACAGATAAATCTCACAATAGATATCACTCTCACAGTAAACCTAAAAATCTGAACCCTATGATCCTGTGTTTTCCATTGGATTTCCAGATACATAAATGGGGAATTTTTTTCACTGACATATTTCTTCTGTTATCTGCTAAAGGGACCACTAGTTTTGAATAAAGAGAGGCAGAAATTTAAGCAGCATTGGGAGGAATTTTGAACAAATCTTGTCAGAAATTCACAAAGCAACAGGGGCAACAATTTGGAAGACAAAATGATGCCAAGTTTGGTTTACTCCAATATCAGTGTATCCCCCAGGAGTGTAAAACTGAGGGTAAAAAAACCCCCTTGGTGTCAGAACTGGGGGTCAAATAAAAAATGTGGGGGTCAAAAATATACCGACAAATTTTCATCTAATCCATACTTTTTCAGATGGAATGATATTGCAATTTGTACAATATCTCTCTCTCTCTCTCTCTCTCTCTCTCTCTCTCTCTCTCTCTCTCTCTCTCTCTCTCTCTCTCTCTCTCTCCATTTAAATAATACTTTTATTAGTTAATTTTTCTTTTAGTTTAAAGTTGTACTTTTAAAAGTCTTTTTATAATTTTTGTAGCAATCTTATAGAACAACACATTACATATAAGCCAAAACAAAACTCCATAAATCTTTTTAACAAAATGACAGTTAATTTACTGCCTGTCATAAACTGTGTATTATCATCAGTTTCATTGTACTTCATCCTAAAACACATTTGTCCAAAAATCAGAGGCTGATGATTCATCTTCTCTTTTAAAATGTTACACTTGAACTTTTAGATCTTTCTTTCGTTGCAGCAAAGTTAGAAAAATCTGCAATGACCCCCTGAATTTGTAATCCAAATAATGGATTTGTCTTACTTATTTCTTTGTTCTGAAAGAATGCTTTAGGTAATAATGTGTTCAAAAGATATCTTGTGGTGATCAAGGGCAGATTTTAAAAATTCTCAAACAATGTCACAAAAGGATTATTCACTTGTGTAGTTTTCGCAATCACAAAGTCACACCGGTAATCCCAATGCCTTGGATGTGCAGTATTCAAGCCAAGGGAAATATTTTATTCATTTTTCCACATTTACTCTTTCATGTTATGCTTCTTTCACTTTCTTCGCTAATGATTCTTTGTGCACGCTGTTTTCATCTCGAGATCACATTTTAGTGCAACTAGAATTGAGGTTAAATATTTGGACATCTTGCTGAACTCAATTGAATCGCGAGATCAGGGAACGCTACTCTGTTATAATATTGCCTAATAGTAGTCTGGTTCTCTGCTTTGTATACTCAGTATTGCAGTGTGCAACACAACAAACGAAACAGGAAACCGGAAGAAGTATTCATGATGCCATCCCCAATGATGTATAATCGAAGTATACATGATGCCATCTCTAATGCAATGCGTTGGATATTAAATAAATCCTGATTATATTTTGCAAATCCTTTGCGTCAAAACAACGCACAGCAAAAATTTCTGTTCGTCAATTTTCTCCAGTGTGCATCCCTGACGCACAACTGTGCGTAAAAGGAAACACTGCTCCAATATGCACAAAAATGGAAAAAATAATGAGCATCAATCAGAGCAGGCATATTTATTTAGAACCATTTGGTCCACTTCCAATAGCATCAGCAGTCATTATAAGAAACATACATTAGTTATGACATATATGCATATATATGTATTTTGTTGCTGGTGCATGTGTGCATGAGAGAGAAACAAAATTACAAAATGCTGGTCTAAAAAATTAATGAATTAGCATTATTAAACTTAGCACCAGAAAGAAATGGCTGATCCAGACTTCTGATTTGGATACATCTAGGTTAATTTACCATTCTCCCTGATATAAAAGTTAAACCTGGATCTAAAAACAGAATTTCTCCACAGACTTGTCCCAATTTTGCATACATCTAGAGTCATCATTTAAAATCACCTGACAAACCTGTCTTTATAGCTGATACAATTAAAAACAGCATTATTTTGTCTTTCAATTTCGTTTACCTATGATGCTTTGCAAAGTTCTAATGAAGTCCACAGTGAAGAGCAGATCTATATTGTGTCATTAAATTTGTGTGATTTTAATTAATAAAGATCTGTCCATCTACAAATGTCAATGATAAACTGGTTTAACGAGGCCAAGAAAAAACAAATGTGTTTCCTATTACACTGGTTTTAAAAATAGGGTGGGCAGGTTGACCTTTTTAACATTATATATCTAGTAAATGTGATTTTTGTGATTTTATTTTTTTATTCATGGGGAAAAAAGGGCTAGGGTTGGCAGTGAGAAACTGGGATGGTCAGTCAACTGGAAAAATATACTTTTATGGGCTTGACTACAGAAGACTAATTTACCCTTCAGAAAAAAAACCAGTGAATTTTTATAAGGAACAATTTCTCACTCAAAATCTTCTGCTGATTTCAATCACTGGCAGTCTCTTTATATGTGGCTGGTGTAATGCCTTTTTATTACATTTATAATCAAGGTAAACATTTAACTGACCAGCCTCTTAAGTAAATGTTTGATCAGTCAGGTGCCTTGAAGATGACTATGGGGCTATCACAATAAAGCAAAGTTCAAAGTTTTGTAAGTCTCAAAAGCACATTATCAATGAGTGATTTCCATAAGCTGACTCACTGAATGATGACAGTCTGTTAGTTTAAGTAAAGAGTCATGCAATAATAAATTTATGAGAAAAAACATTGCAGTAAACTTAAGATCCACATCGAGATCCAAGTGATGCTATTTGCTGTCTATCAATATGGTCATTAATGTAACCATTTAAAGTATTCCAGGACAAAAGAAATGTCATACTTATGAATTTACAGACTGATAAATATCGAAATAATGAAAATACTATAAATTAATGGGGTGCCCATGAACAAAGATTCTGTAGTTCAGAAAAGTACAACAAATTAATAGTGCATCAATTTACATAGATTTTGTGCTGGCTAAAAATCATCAATAATACTCAGTCTTTTCCTTACTTGTTATTTCAATCTGAGGTTCAGTTATGAACCAAACCAAAAGAAAATTTTTTTTGCAAAACCACACAAAATTATTATGTCCATAAAAATAAATTAACTGTGTGTGAATATATTTTAATGTGTGATTATATTTTATCTCTCATGAAGAATAAACCCTGACATCACCATCAGCATTTATAGAGAATAATGGTACCTGTGAGTCATATTCAATAAGATAAAGGAAGACAACATCCTCCCTTTTGGCTCTAATGGCAGTGTGGAGAGGGTACTCTGTTTTATTCTTGAACATCTTGTACAGGAGGGGGGCTGGCATGGAGGAAAAATCTTCACTGGTGAAATCATTCTGAAAAGGCAATCAAAGAAGCTCAAAACAAGGTGCATTTTTCTTATAAATACATGTATTTATATACCAAAATACTGCAACGGAAAAATAATTCTGATAAATGATGCCACTTACTCATTAATTATACAATGGAAACATTGTCTTTTCATTTATTTATTATAATTTCTGTTTTGGGAACTTGGTGTTAATAATCTATTTATCATCTTTTGAGAGAACTGACTATTATTCAAAAGATAAAAATTCTTAGACAATAAAAAAAAATTATGGAAAAATTTTCAACAAATGCTAATATTCTCCTGCTTATTTAAACAACTTATGATTTATCATTAGTGCCAACACAATTTTGGACACTATTACATTTTCTCTTGAGCACAACTTTGAGCTTTGAACAAGAAGTAAATTTCAACCGACATTTAAAACTACTATACCACTTGTCTTTTAAATTTATTTGGCAGTCATTAAAGTTGGCAATCTAATTCAAAGCAATCCTGATGTGATGGTTGAAGACAAAGGGATATGTTTTTAATCTAATAAACGATGTTTATACACTTCCGCCATGATCACAACCAATACAGTGAAAGGTTTCATTTTGTGGTTTTAATGCCATTTTTCTGCACACAAGAGGCTATATATGGAGGCCAGTACATTTGGTGGAGGAAGAATCTCAGAAAACCCTGAGAAGAATCACTGACCCATGGGAAGCTACTGGCAAGCTTCTCACATACCCACATTAGCTGAATTAAGATGTGAACCCAAATGGAATGAGGTCAAATGTCAATGACCAGTACAGGCAAGCAACTCTGACCACTTGGCCATTCAGGGTTCCCCTATGATGTAATAAATTTAAAAACAAATGAACGACATAGCAATAATTTTAGCATACAATCGCAAGGGAAATGCTGCAGGTATAAATTAGAAGAAAAACCACCTTCATTTTCATTTGAAGAATGGTTTTAATTTTTACAATGAATTGGAAAGTAACAATTATGCAAAAAATGTTCTGAGAAATATCTGTCCCACTTGTTTGAAAGACTGCTTCTAGATCACAAACATATGAAATTCTTAATCAGTCATTTAATCTCAATCATACAGAAGCTGAAAGAATTTGATGAAATTGTATGTGTGTGTAGCTTTAACAATTTTTCAGTCATATCACAATAATGTTTGCAGTGTCAATTTACATAGATGTTTTGTACTGGGGCATCATGTATCATGTATCATCATGTAGATGTAGCATCACATCCCACCCAGTCACAGTATTCTGACACCAGGCTGACCAGTCCTAACACTAACCTCTTAATGCTGAGTGCCAAGCAAGGCAGCTGTTGGTACCATTTTTATAAGTCTTTGGTATGACTCAGCTGAGGTTTGAACCAGCAACCTCCGGCATCCAAGGTGGACACTCAAACCACTTAGGCCACTGGAGCAGTTGATGGAATTTGTATATCCAAAAAAAGGAGTTTACCTAAAAATATAGAGTTGAAATCTGTCTTCATTTAAACATGATTTATATAATGGTGTAAATAATAATATTCAACAATGAGAAAATCTATTTAACTTCATTTGTGAATTTTAACTGCTTGGTTATTATCACTTTATGTCCTTTCATTAAAACTACTTAATACTGTCTTGTGTTAATAAAAAAACTTGTATTCTAGATAAGAAAAGTGGAAGACTGCGGTGAGAATTTAAAAAATTATTTAATCAGAGATTTCATGAACTCAGATCTTGTAAATTTACGACAAGATTGGTGGTGAAGCTGTACTGGCTTTCAAATACCTGAAATCAAGAGTCCATCCTGCATTAACATGTCATAAATACTAACCCAGTGATTGGAAATTAACTCTGAGCAGTGTTGTTTTAGTAGCTCAGCCCCCATCTCCTCAGACGTCTGGTAAAATTGGATGCAGTTCTTCACATTGACATAAGACATCAAGCCATTCTCACATCTGCAGAAAGATGCCAGATATGTAAGTTAATGATACAAATGTTTCATAAAAATTTAATGCATTTACAATTAGTTATAATGGTTAATCTGGCTTTCAAAGCTGTTTTTAAATGAAAACTTTTTTTAATGAAATGTAGAAAATGTCTTTTGAAAAATAAATTTGTCTTGATTATTCAAACTCATGCACATTTAAGGTAGCAGTGATCTTTGCATTAAGACCACCACTACTCTTTAACCTTAAGCTGACAAATGATCCATCTATATCAAATACTAAATAATTTTATGATGGGCAAATTGATCTTAAGCTATCAGATGGATTGAAATGGCAAGAATACAATAAAAATAACACATGCAATATAAATAGAATAAATGTTGTGAAGACAAAAGTGTAAAAAAAATCCAAAAATATTTATTTAAAATGGTGTCAATATGATTTTAAAAACAATGAGAACTTTGTCCTTGACATGATAGATGTAGTAAAATAAGGGGAAACAACTTTAACTTGAGTAATGAGAGTGAAAATCAATCCAGACTTAGGTCTTCATAACATGTGTTAACATCAGAAGGATTTCAGTCAAATTTACTCTGATTTTGTTGGAAACAAAAAAGGTCATCTAAACATTTGTTTCACCATTTTCATTAACAGCTTTCATAGTGGATGGCAGATCACTATCATTTATACAAAACTCATAGGGCATCATGCCAGAATGCTTTTTGTTAAAAATGGCGACAGTTTTTGTTTAGCAGCTTTAGAAAAGATGTTGTATAAAGATTTCTCTATTTTTAGTAACAGTGGCTATATTGGCAAGAAGGTCAGTGTCTTTAATATAAATTTAACTGGTCATCATCACAATATACTTTATATCAAATTTGGTCAAATGCAGCAATCTTCCTTTAGAAGTTGTTTAAAGACTTTTATTCTATATTTAGTGACAGTGGCCATATTTGAAAGTGAATTGGTCTAATTTGTAAAAACATGAAAAATCTTTCTGCCAAGATCCTCATGTCAAATTTGATTAAAATTGGTTCTGTAGTTTCTGAGATGTTTAAAATACTACATTTTGATGGTTAAGCAATGCATGACAAAAAAAGTTGAAGGACAATATAATCAGCAAACTTGGCTTTACGTTCAGGTGACCTCAAACTGCAAAAAAAATTTTTTTGATAAGTTTTACGTGTAAAGCCAAAAAGAGATGGATCAATGGAACTACAGTGACTGTTGAGTGTAGCTTACACACTGCAAACTTTAGCCATAACAAGTTCCCAAAACAGGCAGTATGAGTTCATTTATTTTAACTGGCATAATTTTTTTTTTAGTTTTGCAAAATATGATATTATCATTGCCACTTAAACAAAGGAAAGTAGAATCTGAATTTCCAAAAAGATCATGGTTATTAAAATTCATGGTTTGTAAGCCACTTTGAGATCTGCAAAAATTATGACCTAAGTGTATTTTATCTTAGCACTTTTAATGAATTAATTATGAGCTAAAATTGTGGTGAGAATAAATGTTTTACATTAGCATTCATTGAGAAAACTATATGTAATAATTAAGGACTGAAAACTTTACCACTGATTGTCATTAATTTGACAGTTATAACAAACCTTTGTCTTAGCATCTCCAGTCTAAATTTTGTGGCTGCTCTTAAAAGTTCTAGGAGAAAATTGTTATCTGTCTCTATGTTTATTTCATCTGTATACACCCACTTCAGTACTGCATAGGCAACATTGTAGTTAATTGCTGAAAATATAACAGTACAAATGAAAGCAGCTGTGGATTAGAGTTAATGATAAATATTCCAATACATGCATTTTACAGGTGATAATTATGTTCTTTAGCTATTATTTTAATAACAGGCATAACTTACCATAATAAAATCAGCTATATAATCTATTAGCAAGGTAAGAACTTTTCAATGCCAGCTTTGGAAGAATTATTATTCTAAATTAACAGAATATGAGACAAAAAACTGTGATTATTGATCACATCCATATTGGATGATTTGATAGGCAAAGGATAATTTGGATTATAAATCCTGTTCTGTGATATGTTTCAACTGGCATAAAAGAAAGTTACTCTCCATACTTGCTGACATTTTTGTACTGAAATGCATGTGAAGTTTTCCTACAGTCAAAACATTGAACAGAATGGAGTTATTCTAATTATGGATATGATTTCTTATCATGGCCATCATATTAGAAAATACTCAAAGTGAATGTCAGTATGATTCATTTCCAAATTTAGATTATAGTTTTCTATAAAACAGAAAAGCTACCAGTATAATTTAAGTGTATTATAATCAAATTTAAATAACACACAATACATAGGTTCAATAGACAATTTACTGTACATATAAAATAATCTTTGGCATAACGGAGGCAAATCCTGTCATAGCACACTGCTACAGACCAGCTATGAATTTGTTCGACAGAACACCCTCAGCATGAGAGACCTGTGGGAGTTTGTAGGGTTGTGAAGTGTGTTCGACACCTGTATGTGGAGCCGCAAGGGGCTGGTATGAGTTATATAGGGACACTGATAACTGAAACTTGACAAATCTAATCTTGAGGATGCTATAATAACAAACATCAGCCGATACTATACACATGTACCATAGGATGTGGGTATGAAGTATACATAGTCGAGTATATTTAAATACTGACCCAAATTGGGGTTCAAAGCAAAGTTGTAAATGCATGAAAACTTGGCAATGGCCCCTTTTTCCATAGGAATATCTCAGGAAGAAAGACTGGGGAGTTTGTAGGGTTGTGAAGAGAGTCTGACACCTGTATGTGGAGCTCTGAAGGGCTGATACAAGGTATATGGAGAAATTTAAACCAAAACTCAACAAGTCTAATCCTGAGGATTGACTTAAAAACAAACATTAGCTGATACTGCATATACGCACCAGAGGAAGTGTAAATGAAGCATATATCACCTAATAATCGATTGTATTAAGTACTGACAAGCTTGGGTTTCATCACAAAGTCATCGCGAATGCATGAACTTGGGCAATGTGCCAGAGAACAGAACTGGAACAAACAAGAAATGCCCCAAATAAATGACATGGTGGAAGGAGGGGAGGCAGGTGGTTATTTCCACAGATAATATTAAGTTAAATGCATTGTCAACTCTGTCATCTCAGTCATCCCATTTGCTGTATGAATGCTGAAAACAACTGACACATTCTCCAACAAAGCATCTAATTGGTCAAACATAAGAACATATCTAAAGTTTGTTACTAGCTTAACATAACACTGGCTACAAGGACATCACATCTGGTAGAGAAACACTAGTAGGCAATTGGGGGCCAGAGAAGGATGCACTGTATTACTTAAAATGCATTTAATCAATTAAATTATAATTTAAATAACACATAATATATAGGTTCAATATGCAATTTATTGTACATGTAGATAATCTTTGGCATAACGGGGGCAAATACTGTCACAGCACACTGCTACAGCCCAGCTCTGAAACTTGAATTAAAATGAAGTATTGAATCATGTCGTGAATCTGATGTACAATGGGCACACAACAATGCTGTGCTTATTTTCTGCTAGTATTACTTCTGACATCCACAACTTGCAGTTTCTACTACAGCTTGCTCAGTTAGCCTCATCCTGGCAAAAGAATCTCAGGCATGCATATAATTTGAGATTGGTCTATCATTGTTTACACTCTAGTTCATGCTATATAGATGTGACATGTTGCAATACTTTACCAGCAATAAAATCACATACATTACATTACCAATAATAAGATCATATATATTACATTACAAATCTTAAGATTACATGCATTACTTTACCAATATTGAGATTACATGCATGCTATTCAGAACAATAAGATGAGATGTATTACATTACTAATAATAAAATCACATGTATTACATTACCAATAATATCACATGTATTACATTACTAATAATTAGATTACATTTATTACATTACTGATAAAGTATATGTATTATGTTATACATGATTACATGTATTGCATTACCAATAAGATTACATGTATTGCATTACCAGCAATATTATTACATGTATTACATTGACAATAATAACCCATGTATTACATTAACAGTAAGACCACATGTATTACATTACCAATAATAATAATAAGAGTATATGTATTACATTGCCAATAAGATCATGTGTATTACATTACTAATAAGACCACATAAATTACATAGCCAATAATAAGATTAATGAAATCACATGTATTACATTACCAATAATAAGATGAGATGTATTACATTACCAAGAATAAGATGAGATGTATTACATTACCAATAATAAAATCACATGTATTATATTAATATATTATTATGTTATACACGATTACATGTATTGCATTACCAATAAAAGATTACATGTATTGCATTGCCAGCAATATTATTACATGTATTACATTGCCAATAATAACCCATGTATTACATTAACAGTAAGACCACATGTATTACATTTCTCAGATGTTTCTCAAGATCCTTGTCATAACTTTATTTTACTAAAACTTGACACAACCCAATAAAAGATCGAATGTTAGTCACATTAACCTTGTTTTGATGTGAGGGTGTGGCACTAATGGAGATTTATACAATCATTTAGTTTGATGATTATGACATAAACAGTGATTATAAATGGAGCCAAGTCTGTGAATATAAAATGGGTCAAAATGACTTATTTCTGTGATTAGGGTATAGCACTTATCAAGATGGATCCTCTCACCAAGTTTCGTGATTAAAGGTATAACAATATGTTTACATGGTCACAAAAACCAATTTGATTATGAACAAAATGCAAGCACTTAACCCACAGCATTAAAAATGAAAAGTTGGTTACTGTGACCTTCTTTTCTTGCACAGACGAAATATGGGTCACAGACTACTTTTGTTACAGTGGTGTAGTACTCATTGAGATATATCACCTCACCAAATTTCATGAATCTATGTAAAACAGAACACACACACGATGCAACAATCTATATGGTCATGAGCTATGTACAAGAACTTAACCTAACGAGTAGAATGTTAAATGTAAGTTACAGTGACTTTCTGTTGTAAGGATGTGGTACTATTAGAAATGTACACAATTATCTAGTCTGATGATTGCTACATGAGCAGAGATTAAGACAATAATTCATAGTGACTGTCTTTTGTTGTAAATGTGTGGTACTAACAGAGATGGATACAATCATCAAGTAGATACACCACCTCCCCAAGTTTAATGATTATTTTTACAGAGTGAAAACAACATGAGCTAATGCAAAACTTTAACCAAGAATATCCAACTAATCAACAAATACACTGTTAGTCTCCAAGAATATCCAACTAATCAACAAATACACTGTTAGTCTCCAAGAATATCCAACTAATCAACAAATACACTGTTAGTCTCCAAGAATATCCAACTAATCAACAAATACACTGTTAGTCTCCAAGAATATCCAACTAATCAACAAATACACTTTTAGTCTCCACAGTGATGTTCGATAGGAGTGATCTGCAAAGGCAAGCATCTTAGACCGCTTGGCAACCCCTCAGAACATCTCAGGACCCCTCAGAACCTCTCAGGACCCCTCAGAACCTCTAAGGACCCCTCAGCAGCAGTTGCAGAAAAAATGAGGTATCTTCTTTTAGGAAAATATACTTCTGATTATGTGAAAATGTACCACTTCTTAATTTTGTGCTTTTCTGACATTTTTATTCTGTTAGCTTGCTTAAAAAATATTTTTAAAAATTAATTAAAGGCCATTTCCTGCAATTTTAGCTTAAATCTGGTATATGAAAAACTGTCATCAAATCCTAAAAAATTGTAAAGAATGAAGGAATGATCACAATGTCTTGCTTTTCCACTATTAGAGATTCAACAAAAATAAGGTAATGATTGCAATGTCTCACTTTTCCACTTACATAGGCTCAACTGAAATAAAATATTAAATACCCTATTTTAATAATTGATTCTTATGCAAACTATATGCAGTATACCTGTGAAGTCTAATGTAGAGACTTGAGATAAATCTGGAACTCCCCAGTGTTCACTACGAGCAGCCAGAACAAATCTATGAGCATGTATACTCTTTGAACCCTCCAGCTCAATCTGTATATCACTGAAAAAAGCAAACTTTAGGGTATGAAAAGCAAAATACAAAGTATGACTAGTAAAATATACAGTATGAAAAGAAAAATATAAAGTATGACAAGTAAAATATAAGGTATGAAAATACAAATATATATAGCATGAAAAGTATATGGAAAAAAAAGAAAATACAAGTATAACAAGCAAAATATAAAGCATAACATGTAAAATATGAAGGATGAAAAGTAAAATACAAAGAAACAATTACACATAAATATCAAAATGGGAACCCAAAATAAAATACATGTCTAAATTTAAATTCTGTATAAAAATTAATGCATATAGTTATACAGGAAAATGTCTCCCGTGATTAAAAATACAGTGTTACCCCCACTATAACGCACTCTGTTCTAACACAAATTTGGATATAACATGGTCATGCCATAGCTCCCGAAATTTCATTCATCTTATTACCAGTATTTTTCTCATTAACAAAAAAAGTTTAAGTACGCAAAAGTAAATTACATAACATTTTGTTATCATGTTGGAAAACAGATAGCTTATAAATTTGAATATAAGATGTTTGTAGTGTGGCTCCCGAAATATCATATACACATATTATTCTCATACACAGAAAACATTTCTTCTTGAAAGTGCAAAAAAACCTTTAGAAAGTTATTTTTTGGAGGAAATCACATATGGATTCTAATATAAAACAATCATGGCATGGCTCCTGAAATTTTTAAATTAAAAAAATTTCTAAAGTTTATGCCAAAATGAACATCAGAAATACAATCGTTGCACAAACACAATAGCCAACACATGTTCTATAAAATGCATTCACAACTAAGCAACAAACAATGGGGCTGATGGTAAAAGATTCTCACCTGAATTATAAATCAATTAATTTAAGTACATTGCTCATCATCAAAGTCAATTGCCAGGCTAAACTTGTTCAAATTATGAGTCAACGATTTATAAAACATCAAACAAACGCAAGCCACCAACATGTGCACATGGCTTGGCAGCATTGTTTTATGCAGTCAGTTGACCAGTGAATAATGTCATCCATTCCCTACAAATATAACCTCCTTGTTTATTGCTGTAGTCAGAATGCAGCTGAAAATTACAGAGTTTTTCAAACAATAATAAAGTGATGCAAATCTTGGATAAGAAAATTTAGCTGTATGAAATTTATACAGACACTGTTATTTAATCTTTGGAAGTACAGTTTCATCATTCGTTACATACTATTTGCTATTTATTTTTTTCCCATTGAATTCAGTCACATACCAATCAGTGACAAAATTACTGAATATTTTAAACGTGTGCAGATATCTTTGATGGAAATGTTTATATTGTGGATTCAATGTATATGATGAGATTCATGTCTGAGTACACAGTGTTGATACTCTTTTCATGCTTTAGATTAGCTATGTATGTATAAACTATAACATGTATATGCATCATTGTGTCGTTCTCTGAATAAAGTAATACATATGCAATCACTGCAGGTGTTTTTCTCATTAAGATACATTGATTTAAAATGGTAATTGTGCCAATGAAGTACACATTTTTGCACCCACTTTTATTACCCCTATAACTATGCAAATTTGTTGGTAATGTACATGGATGCTTATAACACTGTTCAGTTCATAACACAGTCAGGGTCTATGGCTCCCAAATATCATGTTATAAGAGGGTAAAAATGCATGGATTAAGTAAAGGCCATGAAAGGAATATAAATATTCAGAACAACTGATATGTGTGCTTTAATACAATTTTATTTTAGATTCTCTTGTATGAAGTGAGGGTTGTAAATTAAACTAAACATTATTTATTCAATAAAGTGTAAACAGAAATCATGTAAAAATTAATTACAAAACTAGACAGTGTAACATCTCATCTCAGTGAAGCAATTAGCAGAATTTTGCATCAATAATCCAAAATTCCAGTCAAACCCATTAATATTTAAAGTGACCTTATCCTTTGGTCTCTAAAAATAATGGGAATAGCAGGACTATCATATCCCCAAAGTAGGAAAAAGTCAACTTTTCCTCAAACCAAACAGAAAGTAGTGAGAGACTTGAATTACAATTGATTATATAAATGTGACATATAATTATGGACATTTGATACCTTGAAACAGTTTTAGAATTTCTGAGAGATTACTGTAATGGAATCATACAAAAACAATGTATCTGAAGCACAGATAATGAAATTTTCTGTAAAACATGAATTTTTATGAGCTCTGTATGATGTGATGAGATTATGATTTTTAACATAGCTTTAACAATTTTTCATTCATATTGATACGATGTCTGCAGTGTGGCAGTTTATAGTGATGTCTAGCACTGGGGCATCATGCCGCAGACATGAAGCATGATGTACCACCCAGTCACATTATCCTGACACCTGGCCGACCTGTCCTAACACTAACCTCTTAATGCTGAGCATCAAGCGAGGCAGCTGTTAGTACCATTTTTGTAAGTCTTTGGTATGACTCAATCTGGGATCAAACTCATCCAAGGCAGATGCTCTAATCACTAGGTTACCAGAGCGGTTCAGCTCTATATGAACTCATGAGTTTACACCCCACGGTTGTATAGTAGACAAAGTAACATTTGTCATCAGATAATTGCATGGTTATATAGTACAAAAAAACTGATCAGTCAACTGCATGGTTATACAGCACACAAAGTCAGTCATCCAACAAAGAAATGGGTATATAGTACACAAAGCTGGTCATCAGCCAATTGCATGGATATATAGTAAACAATGTCAGTCATCAGACAATTGCATAGGTTTATAGTAAACAATGTTGGTCATCAGATAATTACATGGTTATATAGTAAAAAAGTTGGTCATCAGACAATTGCATGATTATATAGTACACAAAGTTGGTTATCAGGCAATTTCATTGTTATATAGTACACAAAGCTGGTCATCAGTTACATGGGTATATAGCACACAAAGTTGGTCAGAGTTGGTCATCAGATAATTGCATGGTTATATAGTACACAAAGTTGGTCATCAGACAATTGCATGGTTATATAGAAAACAAAGTTGTTATCTAACAATTGCATGGTTATATAATACACAAAGTTGGCCATTGGACAATTGCATGGGTATAGAGTAAACAAAGTTGGTCATCAGGCAACTGTAAGGTTAAATAGTACACAAAGCTAGTAATCAGGCAATTGCATGGGTATACAGCACACAAAGTTGGTCAGTGTAGGTCATCTGATAATTGCATGGTTATATAGTACAAAAGTTAGTCATCAGGCAAATGCATGGTTATATAGTAACAAAGTTGGAAAGAGTTGATCATCAGATAATTGCATAGTTATATAGTAAACAAAGTTGGTCATCAGATAATTGCATGATTATATAGTACAAAAGTTAATCAGGCAAATGCATGGTTATATAGTACACATAGATGGTCATCAGGCGATTGCATGGTTATATAGTACACATAGATGGTCATCAGGCAATTGCATGGCTATAAAGTACACATAGCTGGTCATCAAGCAATTGCATGGTTATATAGTGCACATAGCTGGTCATCAAGCAATTGCATGGTTATAAAGTGCACATAGCTGGTCATCAAGCAATTGCATGGTCATCAGGTAATTGCTTGGTTATATAGTGCACATAGCTGGTCATCAGGCAATTGCATGGTTATATAGTACACAAAGATGGTCATCAAGCAATTGCATGGTTATAAAGTACACATAGCATGGTCATTAGGCAATTGCTTGGTTATATAGTGCACATAGCTGGTCATCAGGCAATTGCATGGTTATATAGTACACATAGCTGGTCATCAAACAATTGCATGGTTATATAGTGCACATAGCTGGTCATCAGGCAATTGCATGGTTATATAAAGCACATAGCTGCTCATCAGGCAATTGCATGGTTATATAGTGCACATAGCTGGTCATCAAGAGATTGCATGGTTATATAATGCACATAGCTAGTCATCAGGCAATTGCATGGTTATATAGTACATATAGCATGGACATCAAGAAATTGCATGGTTATATAATGCACATAGCTGGTCATCAGGCAATTGCATGGTTATATAGTACACATAGATGGTCATCAAGAAATTGCATGGTTATATAATGCACATAGCTAGTCATCGGGCAATTGTATGGTTATAAAGTACACATAGCTGGTCATCAAGAAATTGCATGGTTATAAAGTACACATAGCTGGTCATCAGGCAATTGCATGGTTATAAAGTACACATAGCTGGTCATCAAGAAATTGCATGGTTATATAGTGCACATAGCTGGTCATCAGGCAATTGCATGGTTATAAAGTACACATAGCTGGTCATCAAGAAATTGCATGGTTATATAAAGCACATAGCTGGTCATCAGGCAATTGCATGGTTATGGGGGTACTCACCAGTTATTATGAACTTTTGAGAGAGTGACATATGTAAGGTGAAGTTGTTTGCATTTAAAACGTGCATAGTGGAGAGAATGTTGACATTCTTCTATGCTACTTTGATGTGATGCTTCTGACATTTCTTTGGATATTGTACTTATGGAAACTGTATGCAATCTAAGCACACTGCTAAATAAAATGATTGCTGCTTTGTGCTAGAAAAATCAGAATAAATTAGTCTAAAGTACTTTATCTTTAGCACCTAATAAAACAGGGGAAAATGAATTTGCCCAACTAGACAATACCAGCTTCTGAAAGTGCAATAGATGAATTACCAAATTTACAAAATGTATAAAATATTATCTGCTCTTTTTCTTTTACAAATTACCTCTGAAGTCCAGGAAGTGAAAATGACCAAGTGGAGCTAACAGTTCTTTGTAAAGCACATATCTGGAGTAAGGTCAAACTGTATAATCTATAACCTGTATTACACCCATGAATCATACACCAACATAAAGGGAATTAAAGATTCTTTGAACAATACCTAAGATATAAAAAGTCTTTTTAAATAGCCAGCATAACCAGTGAGGAAACCTAGGGAAATTCTTTTTCTTTCAAACTATACCCCTATGAAAAATAAAGAGTGATGCCTATATAGAACACAAAGTTGGTCATCAGGCAATTGCATGGTTATGTAATAGAAGAGTCGGTCATCAGATAATCATAACTACATTATAACACAAATTTATAAATTGCTCATCTATCGTAGCCATACACTGCACAATTATATCCAGTAGTATACAGAGCAAACATGGACATATATCAAGAGAAAACAAACTTATTTTTACCACAATGATTAAAACTTTTATTCATTAGAGTATCAAATATGTGAAAGAACTAAAAGAGAAACTTAAAAAATTACGAAAACAGCTTTCATATATACCTATACAGCTCCTTATTGAACAAATCTGCTATAATCTTAATAAGTCTGGCAACAAAACTATTTTCTTCCCCATGTCCACTGGATGCCATGGCAATCTGGTACTTCTTCTCCACTTCTGCAAGACGCTTCTGTAGCTTGACATATTCTTCTCGTAGCAGACGTAAATGATTCTGAAGCTTGATAACCTCCCCTACAATGGAAAAACATTCAATGAATAGAATCAGACAAACTTTCTGAAATTCTGACTACAAACTTAGATTTCTAATTATTTATTTCAGTACAAACCACTGTCAAATTTGTCAGATGCCTTTGGATTTAATCGTAAGTCATATGTTAGAATTTTAAATCTGAATGAGATAAGCGTGAACTAGGGTTTTCTGTCCAAATATTTTGTGATTAAACAATGTTATACCTGCAAACATTAATTTATAGAACAACATATAGGCCTGGAAAAACTTATTGAACATTATATATCTTACATCTTAAATATCTACAGATATTACCATTCAAATGAAACAATAAGAAATGAGATTGAAGAATTATTTTTAATTTTCATAGAATGTGGATTCTTGTCAATTGATACTGTTTTTATGAATGTCTCGGGACCCATATAGCCATTTATGGAAATATTTCCTCTGCTGTGTTTTGCAAACCTGGATTTCTAGCCAACATATAAATAAATAATGGATTGAAACTAAAGTGCCCAGATGAATGGGTGTCATTGTACTAAAAGGGCAGAGTATTTTAAAAGTTGTAAGGATGAGCACTTCTAAAATTTAGAGTATTTACTAAAAGAAATTTTCTTTTTACATAGTTATGTGACCATGCAATCCAAAATCACTTCAAACTTCATTGATCAGTGTGAATTTTCTTACAGTTCTTGAGCTGAATATTCATCCAGACCCGTCACCTTGAGTGGATGAAAATCAGGATGCCAAAGGAAAAAAAACAAGGATTTTGAGAAGAAAAAAACTGGATCCATGTATGCAAACATATATTTACAAAAACTTTACAAAGGAATTGCCATCTCCACTGTCATATGCTATTTTCTTTACATGAAAAATGTATGCTTTTGTCATACCATGAAAATCATTTTTCCATTCTTATATTTTATGCTGATATTTAGTATTAATAAATTAACATAGTAGATATGAGTATAAAAAATGAAAATGGATAGAGGATAGTTCCAAATAGTATCAATGTAGTGTATTCCTAATGGAATTTCTGTACCACTCTTTAAAGGAGGCAATGCTACTCTGAATCAATATGTATTAGGGAGGTTCCTTTTAAAATTCAGACTTTTGGATAAAACTCTAAAAATGGAATCTTTAGATTTTTAGACAAAAATCTGGGATTGTCCCAAGTAAATCAAAATAAGAGGCAGTCTGTCTAAGTAAGAATCACTATAAAACAAATGAATCCTGTCACATACTGTCCAAAAAGGTTCTTAATTGATGAATTCTCCACAGACTGAAGATGGATCTTATAAAATATACAAAGAAATGAAATGAATATGTTGGTGATTTTATTTTTCTATCATGAACACAGTTACATGTATTGAGATCAAAATGGTTTTCCACATCAAAAACCAATCATCAAGACAGTTTATAAATTGTTAAAGATATCCCTAGGTATTTATTTTTCATGGACTTTATAAGTTTCTTTCACAGGACTGTTATAATTGTATTTAGAATAATTCTATAAATATTTTTGTTTTTCAAAGTGACTAATTGCAACCAAGCCATTTTAGTTCCAATCAATCCCAGAATTCATAGCGCTGTGACATACCTAGGTAAAAAGTGGTATTATATTGATGATGTTACAATGGTCATTTCAAGCTGAGCAGAAATGTTCATTTTATACAAGTGGACTATGTACACCAAACAGTGGCATAGAGTCCATATAAAACTTTATCTTATTATGTGGACCCCTAATACACAAGGAGTATCTTTTGTCAATTTAGATTTCCTTGCTAAAAGTATCAGTCATTTTCTTGAGATCTGAAATAAGAAGACAAACATGACATAAAAATGTTATCTCCAGATCAAGTAAAGTTAATATAGTTCATGCAAGAATCCTTCCTCTACATTTGAAAATTAAGATGACAGCCAAAAGAATAATTATTCCTATGCTACCATTTGCAATATCATAATCTATGCTAGTGAGGACAGAATGAAAACAAATCATGCAAGATATCAAACTATACAACACAGAAAAATTGCATGTAATTAGATATATAATATACAAAAATCCACTTGCCAGAGGAGTTGGTAGGACTTGTTACAGTGGTTAGAAGATCATCAACACCAAACCTTGGGTTAGTGCCTGAAGTGGATTAATAGAGTTATATGTGTGAAACATTTCACAAGGTCTATTCAAGAACAAAAAAAAAGGGGGAATTTTGAAGAAAAAAAACCCCAATATTTTGGTTAGAGACTGGATTTAACAGCAAAATAAAGATAAGGGTTTTTTAAAAAAAATTTTATACATTTTTGGATGAGTTTCAGGTCCAATTGTTTAGAAATATGCATGAAAATAGTAATCATACATCTTAGAATAGACCCGATTTCTGAAAGTGCAATTATCTTCATTACTGAATATAGCAGAAATAAAGAATTTTATATCATGCAACATTCAGACATTAAAAGCAAGAAATAGGTATGCAGTTGTATAATACTATGAGAAAAAAGCCTGTACCATACATACTCATTCTGCAAACTGTGTAGACCCAGATCTGAAATTAGATAATGTGCCAGCAGATTTGGGTCTGTGCAGTTTGTTAGGAGTAATCAGTAAAACAAACAGCACAGACCCTGAACTGCAGGCACATTATGCTATGGAAGATAAGGCTATCTGTTGTTTTTTTGCAGTTTGACTCAACTGAAAAGTGGGTATATGTGGCAAGTAGGTTAAAATCTGATGTGCAAGTAACAAAATTATCAATCTTTATCTGACTTAATTACTTTATATAAGTGTGCACCATATCTATCTAATGATGTACAGTGAAAATTTGGTTCACTGGGCAACCATTCCACTAAAAATCTTTCTGCCTTCATTATTCTGGATGCTATTCACATTTCATGTTTTATATATACATGGTAAAATCTGATATACTGTAGTACCATACTGTGTCATAAGGCTGTTACAACAAATGTATAATGTCCACCGTTAACATTAGTAGTAAATCGCCAACAAATAAAATAATTCTGCATAGAAACTTAAATAGATGCTTCTTCCCTGTTTACAAAAGAACAAAATCCCAAGCCTCAAGCAAATAATGTATAATGGGAATGAAAAGAAATATGGTGCAAATAATCTTGTTCAGTACATTAACAACATAAATTTTTTTAACTTCGTCAAACACCCAAATAAAAACCATTAACATGATGGTTACAATACTGTACAGGTCATATTCTTGCCTACCCATGATGTTGCACATGCTGTAAGATGTTCACACATGCTGTAAGATATTCACACATGCTGTAAGATATTCACAAATGCTGTAAGATGTTCACACATAATGTAAGATATTCACATGCTGTAATATGTTCACACATGATGTAAGATGTTCACACATGCTGTAAGATGTTCACACATGCTGTAAGATGTTTACACATGCTGTAAGATGTTCACACATGCTGTAAGATATTCACACATGATGTAATATGTTCACACATGCTGTAAGATGTTCACACATGCTGTAAGATGTTCACACATGCTGTAAGATATTCACACATGCTGTAAGATATTCACACATGCTGTAAGATGTTCACACATGATGTAAGATATTCACATGCTGTAATATGTTCACACATGCTGTAAGATGTTCACACATGCTGTAAGATGTTCACACATGCTGTAAGATATTCACACATGCTGTAATATGTTCACACATGCTGTAAGATGTTCACACATGCTGTAAGATGTTCACACATGCTGTAAGATATTCACACATGCTGTAAGATGTTCACACATGATGTAATATGTTCACACATGCTGTAAGATATTCACACATGCTGTAAGATGTTCACACATGCTGTAAGATGTTCACACATGCTGTAAGATATTCACACATGCTGTAAGATGTTCACACATGCTGTAATATGTTCACACATGCTGTAATATGTTCACACATGCTGTAAGATGTTCACACATGCTGTAAGATGTTCACACATGCTGTAAGATGTTCACACATGCTGTAAGATATTCACACATGCTGTAATATGTTCACACATGCTGTAATATGTTCACACATGCTGTAAGATGTTCACACATGCTGTAAGATATTCACACATGCTGTAAGATGTTCACACATGATGTAATATGTTCACACATGCTGTAAGATATTCACACATGCTGTAAGATGTTCACACATGCTGTAAGATGTTCACACATGCTGTAAGATATTCACACATGCTGTAAGATGTTCACACATGCTGTAAGATATTCACACATGCTGTAAGATGTTCTTGATCTTCTACTAGAAAAACCTATGCAACTCTCTAAACTGGCCATCATTTCAGTGACAGAATCCATGGAAATAATTTTACCATATATTCTCGCTTATAAGCCAACTTTGTTTTACTGAAAATTTGATTCCTGTGGAATAAGGATTGCTGATAAATCTAAGGGTAATGTTGGAAACTTTAGATGCTTTCAGTACATGAAAATACTGTAAATTCAAATATTTATACGTCTTCATTTCAGAAATACATGTAGTATGCATAGTTTCTATCCATTTCATGATGGTATTGTTACACAATACTTGTATCTACAGTCATTTTGATTTGAATAACTTGAAAATATTATGGGTAAATTTTAATAATACCCACCACAAAGTGAAGTGTCCATTAACGTTTATCATAAATGTTCACAAGCAATTTTAATGCAAGTCCTAACAACCTGTATTTGTATTAATATTTGTTTTGCTGTATAAATATAGTGTTAGATGCAATATCAGTTTTGATTTAAGTTGTATTCTCTTTTCCATATGCTAGATTTAATTTGCAAGTGATATATCCAATAGTTTACTGGTCAGTGCTGGTGACCCAACAAGCCCATGGCTTGTAAAGGCAGCACTGACAGTTTTTAAAACGACAATCTTTTTATCTCTCTTTTTATCTATCTTTCTTTCTATCAATCTATCCAGTTTGGCTTGTTTATTGTTCCAAAGTGCAACTCTGATTGAAAACAAGCCACCCTTTCCAACTGATCTGATTTGCAAACTATACCCTGATTTATATGAGGGTCAAACAGAAATTGGCTTTTTGTAGCCTTAAGAAGGGGAAAGGGGTTGACTTAAAGTCGAGTGGACTCACAAGCAAGTATATTGTACACCATAATCATTTAGAACAGACTGCATACGATCCTCTTAGTGGTCAATATGTCAAAAAATATTCAGATTATTAGATATATTCAATTTGTTTTATAACTGGAATTATGATTTATGATCAAAACTGAGAAAAGCACCCAATGGTTTTAGTTCATTTTATGGGAACTTTTGTCGCCAATGCAGCCCGAGTTAAGAAGGTGCTAACCAAACAGTATCTAATGTACTTCAGACTCTTCAACATTTAAAGATGTTTCCCAGTCAATGTTCACAAAACATGATGGAGAAGAAATTAAAGTTATATAAAATTATGTGCTTTTTGTTTACTTTCTACTGATTTTCCCAATTGGCAGCAGCATTATATTGACAGGTTTATACATAAAAAATGATTGCAGACATGGCAGCAAGCATCATTAACATGGATGAAATTACATGAAACTAAAATCTTTACATTACAAAGAATTCAATCAACACATTTCATTATGGAAAAAAGAAAATAAATTAGAGATGTTATGAAAGTCTGAAACAAAGGTGGAATTGAAATTGGCTATTATACTTACAGGAAATTAAGGCAACTTACAGGTTTATTAAATGGCTGATGACCTAAAGAACAACAATAAACAATCCAAGTACACACAAGCCAAAATTGAAAAATTGTGATGAATAATTAAACAGATTTAAGAAATGAGAAGAATCAAAGGTATACAAATCAAAATACATGTTGACAAAGAAGTAAAACCTACTGTACTGCCACAATGACAATTTTTATAAAAAGTTGAAGCACTCCATGGTTCAAAATTAAGCCTGATTTAATGTCCTGAATGTGTGATCCTGCTGTTGTATCACTAAAACCCAACCATCACTAATCCTTTGGAGCAGTACAAATTACAAACAAGAACTATCATATTAGTTAATGAACGGTCATAAGTTAGCATTCCTTTGAATGGTTAACTGATCTTTTATGTTAACTGAGTACCTACCACAATGCAGCATGTGATAAGCTGTAATAAATTATAATGACGCAAATGGAGAGTTCTCAAACCAGTCTTCCATTCATTAAGAAAATTAGTAAAAATATTATTAAAACATATTTGGAAATATCCTGCTGTTGAACCAAAAAGAACTGATTTCATTACTTATGATACTGTATATAACAGGTACAAGATCTCAGGCTTGAATTAACCAGTTGGAAATGGCTATATTATAAAACACAATGAATAATCCAGAATTATACCAAACACTGTTTTATCCATCACTGTGGATTAACATTCAATAGTGTGCAGTGATAACTGTAAATCTGCTATCACTGAAACAACAGAAATTGTTTGTTTTTTTTCAAGATGTGTAGATGGATGCTGTAAAGTTAATATGGTGAAATCAGTTTGGAAGAGTTCACAAAGATATCAAGAATAATAATCCAAGATACACCATCAAGCCATGTGATGCTGATGGACCAAGAAACGGCCTAGGTCTGACAATGAATCAGAGAGCATCAACTTTCAACTTTTCACGAGTCTTTTTGGTGAAATAAGGGTATTGTTTTGTGCAAAAAGGAACTGATATAATTTCATGTTATTTTGATGAACAAATGTTGAATTGGAAGCACTGGATGACAATAAAAAATTTGGAGTGATGACATAATTGTTTATTTGAAGAATCAAGAAACACATGATATATGCTGGCATGCAGCACTCCAATGTAACAAAATGCTTACATTACCTGTGAATTTAACAGAGACAAACTAGAGTACATGTACTTTGCAATCATTTTCTCAAAGGAAGGCATATCACCTGACCTGAAAAGCTGAATGCATATGAAAGTGCACAGGTACTACAGAATGTATATGCAGCAGAATTTCTTTGGGGGGAGACTACTCAAATGAGCCACTGAGAAAACTCATGAGTTATCCATAACTACTCAAATAAGCCTATGAGAAAACTCCAGGGTCATACATGACTACTCGGGGCCCCCAAGTGGCCAAATGGTTAGTGGTTCTTTCCAGGTTCTTCCTCCACCACTGATACTGAGTCAACATGTATAGCCTATCTTGTGCTGAAAAATAGCATTAAACCCTACAACAACATGACTACTAAAATAAGCCACTGAGAAAACTGACTCAAAAGTACTCAAACTGGCATGAGGAAAGCCACCAGCACCATGCATTTAATCAAGTGAAGGAAAGCTTTACAAGCGACACTGTCATAACCTACTTTGATGCAAATAAGCAAGCAGCATTTACTTGTAGATGTCAGCTTTGTTAGTTTAGTAGCAAAAATAATCAAGTTGTTGCATATAGAAGCAGAACAACTAATGCTGAACATTAATCACAGATGGCAAAAAAGGTTTGGGCCTGTGAGCAATTCAATTTCTAAGGCCATACATTCCAATTTGTCACTGACAATGGATCACCATTTAATGAATTTAATGGGCAATGAATACTGTCAATGTACAGTACTATCATTTAATGAATTAAAAATATCTGAAAATCATTGTGGATATAAACAGCAGAAAATCCCATCACTTTAGGTCAAAGGCACTGGTGAAACCAAATTGTTCATGTGAACTTCAATAAAGGCCATAAGAATGGCCAACAAACTTTAATGGGAAACAAGAATTGTACAAATTCTCAAGAAATTACTTAGGAACAACAAATACTGAACCACTAATTGCAGTATATTTAGCCAAAACATCAAGACTACCAAATGTAGTAAGAAATCAATATCACAAAAGGGCAAAACAATGCATGGAAGTTTCTAATGACAAATGTGTACATGCTAAACAAACTTAACAAAGTAAACAAAAATGAGATAGCCTGACACCTGGGGACCCTATAAATTCCCTTCCATATTCCAAGCAAGCTAAACATGGGATTTTTCCAAAACTAAGTATTATGTAATTTTCCTGACAGTAGCCTTGAGCATGCTGACATAATACTGAATTTCATAATAAAGTTCTTAAAACGCATTCAGCCCACTGTTAGGGTTCCATTATCTCCCTTGACCTTATGAAGATCCTCTGCTTAATTGCATTGAATAGGAATAGCACTATTTCATTGGTTACATATAATTATCATTCACTTACCCTGTATGTCCAAAAATAGAGGGAAACTTGAAAAGGAATGACAGCAAGAAAGTATACCAACTGGTCTAAGATCTAACAAGCTCAAAAACAACAGCAAGTTACCTCCTTACAGGACAAAGCCAGAAACTGCCTCACAGAAGAAAATGACATTCTAAAAAGATGGACAGAATACTGTGGAGATCTTTACAACCACTGAGCCACAGAGGTACTGAATATCCCTACAGCAACCAACAACAACAACCACCCTATCCTATGGGAAGAACTAGAAGCAGCAGTGAGATCACTAACAAAGAAGATGTCAGCAGGAGTGGAAAACATCCTAGCAGAACTAGTCCAAGCAGGGAAAGAAGCAATGACTAGTGCCCTCACAAACATCTGCAATAAGATCTGGCAAACAGGAGAATGGTCATCACCATGGACTCAATCACTGATCATCACCCTCCCCCAAAAAAGGCAACTTACAACAGTGTCAAAACCACCGTACAATCAGTCTTATAAGCCATCCAAGTAAGTCATGATGAGGATACATGCTGAACAGACTAAAGCCACAGGCTGAAAAGATCATTGCCAAGGTGCAAGCAGGTGACACAGAAGGGTGCAGCACAAAAGAGCAGATCTTCAATCTCAGGGTATTGTGTGAAAAATACCTCCAACACCAGCAAGATCTGTACCATGTCTTCGTGGATTTCAAGAAGGCATTTAACAGGGTATGGCATGCAGCCTTGTGGGTGACCATAAGACTGTACAACATCAATGACAACCTTATCACAGTAATAGAGCATAGGGGCTGGTTCAGAATGACAGTTGGAGTCAGAATTGGATGTCTGCTCTCTCCCACACTATTCAACATCTTTCTGAAGAGATCATGGCTGACATGCTTGAAAAGCATGAAGGGACAGTCAGCACCATAGGCAGAACAGTTACCAACTTACGTTTTACTGACTACATTGATGGACTAGCAGGAAATGAACAAGAACTAGCTAGCTTAGTAGAGATCCTCGACAAAACCTTTGCAGCCTACGGCATGGAAATCAGTGCAGAGAAGACCATGCCGATGACCAACAACACCAAGGGCATCAGTATTGGCATCAGGGTCCAAGGTATGAAGCTGGATACAGTCCACAGCTTCAAATATTTGGGGGCTATTGTAACAGATGAAGGATCGAAACCTGAAGTACTCTTGGGGATTGCGCAGACAACAGTGGTGCTAACAAAACTGAAGCCCATCTGGAACAACAAGAACATTGCAATCAGTTCAAAGGTCAGACTGATACACTCACTGGTGATCTCCATATTTCTCTACACCTGTGAATCATGGACCATAACAACTGACTTAAAGAAAGGATACAGACCACGGAGATGAGATGCTTCTGAAAGATTCTCGACGTTTCATACAAAGACTGTCATGTTCTGCAAGCCATAGCTAACAGGATGCAACAACGGGGGCTAGTTCAACATGCTTGATGCAGTGTCAAACAATTATGTAGGTTGCCAGGAAACTCAGTTTTAACTGGGCGTAGACAGACAGGACATTGATAGCTTAGTTGAATGGTTTAGTTTATTGCACCCAATCAAAGGGGGTGGGCCTAAATCCTAGATTCGAAAATAATAAATGTCTCTGTCCCAGAATTAAGTTAGTAAGGGCCAGACAGCCATAACGAGAACATCGCTGTTACATTATTCTGGGGATCATGCTGCTTGCTAAAATATGGAGGAATCACAGAACAAAAGTTTGTGAACATAGAAAAGGAGCTTCAAGGTTAGTGGATATTTGCTCGATTGTGCCGAACAATACAACGCTGTAATTTTAAGTACTGATATTATGTTTTATTCAATTACTGGGATTATAATATGTAGAATTACTTTGTAGTGTTCATTTGTGTGCTTGTTTGAGACTTGAATTTGGGTTATGTAGATTGCTAGTTCAGCAGCATTAATATTATAAGTCATTACACGTTACTCATGGTAACCAGCACCTGTAGTATGTTATGTATAGTTGCACATATTTGTATTGGCATCATAAATAATTAATGTACGCAAGATTAGAAAAATATGCTTGAATATGTCAGAGCATATATATTTGCATTTGTATATTCGGTATGAGTTGTGATGCAATGATCTGTCTGATTATTGTTATATTGTCAGTATCATCAAAATTATGAGTATGTACTAATGTGAATTAATTATCATTGCATGCATATGAAGAATTGATATTGTGCTTTTATGATGTGTTATTATGTTGTGTTATTAGAGTGTTCTACCATACAAGAATATGTGCATCTCGGTGGATGCATGACCAATGAACTTTGAACTCTGATGATAAGCTATATGGGTAGTATGAGGTGGGTACCTAGAAAATATAGTGTACCATCCCTGTGTTTTACAGGAAGCTTCCGGGGACAACTTCCAGTTGGAGGTAGGAGTCCCAAGTTCTAAAGAAGTTGAGATAAAGACTGGAACGAGATTGCCAGTGCAGTCCAAGTTAATGAGTCTGGGTTGACAAGCAGACAAAGAGGTAGAGGGACAGAAGAATCAGACTAAGGGGAAGCAATTCAGTGGTAATTAAAGAGACGGAAGAATCAGAGTAAGGCTAAGCAACCCAGAGGGAACTAGATAGATGGAAGAATCAGATGACTAACAACCAAGGACAGGGCAAAACTCTCACACTAACCTTCATATGATGAGATTGGCTAAAAGGGGTCAAGCGAAAAGGCACATGGTGAAGTTTGAGAGAACGAATATGATTGTCAATTAAATTGTTATTCAATTTTACTCCTTGTACTTTATTATTTAACTATCAACATTGCTGACTGGAGGCTCAGAGCTAAAGAGCTAACATTCATTTACTTCCAAACTATAATCGAGCCTGGGTGGGTACCACAGCTAATAATTATTGGTAACATCCCACCCCAACTCTTACAAACCATACAAGGTATCATGAATACCTCCACAAAGACCATGTCACCAATGAAGAAATATGGCAAAGGATTAGACAAACCACTGAGCCTCACAAAGAGCTCCTGACCACAGTGAAAAAAAACGTAAACTGTGGTGGTATGGACATGTCTCACGATCATCAGGACTTGCCAAGGCACTATTCAAGGAAGACAAAAGAAAGGCAGGCTGAGAAAGAGGAAGGAAGACAATATACAATAGTGGACAGGCCTGACATTGAGTGACTTACTGAGAAAGACAGAAAATTGAGAGGAATGTAGGAAGCTGGTTGTTTGGTCATGTGCAGTGCCACAACGGTCTACCAGACTACGGGATTGATGATGATGATGATGATGATGATGATGATGATGATGATGAATAAAAATGAACTGTCCCTTGCTCATGCTGATTTGTAAATGCATCAATAATTTAATATATTGGGTATGCAATTACTTGATAATTAAACTAAACAAGGGGATAAAAAACTTGAAAAGGCCTCTGATACTATATTTTTCAAACCTAAAGGAACTGAGATAATTTCATGTTATTTTAATCAATTTAAAACATTTGTAGTTGGTGGTTCTGTTGGTAGCAGGTCAAAATATACCCAAGCCAAAATGTACCCATGTCAAAATGTAACAAAGTCAAAACATACCCAAATTATAGCAAGACCCAGAACAATATTGGACATTTGCTAAGAGAAAGCACCTTCAATTTAATTGGATATAGATGAGATTTTGCATATGAGTTGTCATATATTCCAGTTTAATTGTTGGTAAGCATTCAATCTGATTAATGTAAAAATTAGATTTTATAGGGGGCCCTAAAAGGCCAAGTTGTTTAAAGTGCTCACCACTATGGATCACTGCCATCTCACCTGTCTGAGTCTTGAGCTTAACCAATGTGGGTATGTGAGAAAGTCTGCTGGTATGTGAGAAAGTCTCATGGGTCGGTGGTTCTTTCAGGGGTTTTCCCAGGTTCTTCCTCCACCATTTATATTGGCTGATATGTGTAGCCTATTTTATGCTTAAATATGGTGTTAAACCTTATAACAACAACATTTTATAGGGCTTCCTTACACACAAATGCAAGAGCACATAATGCAAGAAAATTATTGGTCAATGATAATTAACATCCATGCACACAGATGAGAGCAATGAATGTAGTGAAAGTTATATTAACAACATTGTGTAATTAATGCTCAGAATCAAAAGTTGCCAAAAGTTTATATTGATTTGGGTGGACTGCAGGCATATTTTGTTCCAGTTCAGATGATTTGATTACTGTAAAAGTTTGTAGGAATAAGTGAATTTGAATGCGGCTAAGAATTTACATTATTCATTAAAAATCATTAGTATTTAACAAAGACTCAGAAGGAAATTATCACTGATGATACAAATTGATCAACTGCATAAATCATTGGTTAATGCATAACTGGCCCAAATTATCAAACTTTACTTTCCCTCTGTGATAATATAAGTTTTAATTTAGTGGGCAAACTGCATAAATTATATTTTTTTTTCTGCTAAATCACGAAAGTCAGTTAAATTTTGGTATGGTAACACTTTGACCTATTTGTACATTTTGACTTGGGTACATTTTGGCATTCATAGGTATGTTTTGACTTGGATATGTTTTGATTAAAGTATACTTTGACTGAGGTACATTTCGTTTAGGTATGTTTTAACTGTAAAAAATTATTTTCTGTAATTGTGACACATCCACAGTAGTGTGACATGAACTAATTATTAAACTTTCAGCTACTTTCTGATTAATATATTTTTAAAAAGTATCAATACCTCTTCAACATTAATTTTTATTTTCACTCCTGATCAAGAAACATAGAAATTTTTGCACAATCCAGAAAATGAAACTACTAAGCACCCAGTTTACATAATAACATTGAGAAAAAATTCATCTTAAATAATTTGGGTTGCCCTGATGCTTTAAAGCACAGCAACAAAAGTAATTTATTTGGTGCCAAGGCAAATAAAGCAAAGTGCCTTGCTCAACGGCACCGACAGTAGCTGACCGAGGCTGGTGTAACTGTAGGATTCACATTTTTGTTTGTGAGTCCAGCAAGCTCACCACTGTAACACTATGGATCATGCTTTAAACAAAATGTTACCAAAAGTTAGCATACAAGATTCAACATTGATTTTTCTCTTAAGTTCACTAGTTGGAAGACAAAAATATAATCCTGTCAGTAAGTATATTTTGAGTCAGGGCATGTGATTTTTTTCTTAGCCACTTGTCCTGGGGCCTTGTCTACAAAATATTTTTATGAACTATGGTTAACTTTGTAATATTTTCAAACCAAAATCAACAAGACAAACTCCCAAAGCCATTCAATACAGCTGAATGACCATTTTAGCCAGGAAAGGCAAAATGATTACAGCTAAATGGGAAGAATTGTTTCCTATATTAAGAAAGTAAACAAAAGCAAAGAAAATGATAATAATGTGACTCAGAGACAAAGTTTCATAAAGACAGAATACAATTCTAATTTTTTTCCATTTTAACACAATATTAACACAAAGCTTATAAATAAAAATTTGCTTATCTTTTTCATCAATTCATCATACATGCCAACCCCTGGCGAGAAAAAAGCATAATCCAAGTGGATAAAGGGAGTAATCTGAGCAGAAAAAGCATAATCCACATATAACATAATAAAATTCAATGCACGTATGTACAAAACACATATTTTCTGCAATTTTGGCATCAGGAAGCATCTGTTTGAATAAGGGACCAAAGTTGTAATCTACCACTGGTTGTAGTGTTCTATTAAAAGCTTGGTAAATAATGCCCTTCATTTATAAAATTTGTTTCCACAATTTAGTTCTGCTGTAAAAAAAGAAGTTACCTTAGTAATGGAGTTAGCAAAGCAAGCTAATTCAAGGCATCTTTATTTTACACTATGACCAATATTAAATCCTTTCCACACAGCCTGCAATGGGTGTGAAGCTACCCTAGAATGATACTATATTGTGTTATTCATGTATTCATCTATGAGTCGTTTTTTTTCTTTGTGTTTCTTTCTTTCTAATCCATCTGTGAAATCATTTGAGAAACATTTTTGCTGTAACATATGCATTGACTAGAATAAATAGGATGACTTTAACTGCCAAATTCCTACAGAATGGTTCTGTACCTCACATTATTTTTTAACAAAGACCACATGTACAAATATTAAAAATTAGAAAGCCAGTCTGTTCTGTCCCAAGCTAGACAGCTGCTATAAATAGAAACAAAGGTCTTCTTGGAAATAGGGCAGCTGCTATAAAAATACTTTTATGTCATAGTTACACAGAAGCCATCTTTTCTATAATATGCTCTGTGTGATTAGTGGGATGTTAATAAAAAGGAGAAAATAAATTATTAATTTTTTTCTGAGGAGGATATACCAAAAAAGCGTAATCCAAATAAATTGATGCATAAGGTGTAATTTTGAGAAAAAAAGCATAATGATTATGCCAAAAGCGTAATGGTTGGCATGTATTATTCATAGGAAGAAAATTTTAGTGTGTGCTAAGATAATAAAAAAAAATATGTTTTAGAAACTATTTGATAATTGAACTAGTGAAAGTAAACTTTGATAAAATAATAATAAAGATAATATGAATAAAAAGATTACATATTCAGAATATGCTTACAATTAAAAGTAAAATGTATAACACAATAACTTCATTCCATTAGTTTTGATCTTTTTTATATATTACCAAGAGGTAAAATGTTTTGTCCTGAATCATTTATCTAAATCTAAACAGACAAGTAATTTTTTTCAGCAAGACTGTCTGAGAGCAGACTTTAATGTTTCATGTCTCTCATCTATACACCAACACAGTTTCAAATGCCTCATTATCTTAAAATACAAAATAACAAACTAATGTCACTTTGAAACAGACCTGTGACAGGCTGAGTGGGCTACAGTATGGGTGGGGAAAGTACATTTATGCGTATAAATTTGTGCATTTATCAACTTATGTAGCAATGACCTATAATAAGGCAACTTAATATCATATATACACTTTCTTAATAGTTGAGGTTGCAAAATGATCCATATATTTTTCAAATTTGATTTTTCTCTAAAAAATTATAATAAGATACATATTTACCATCCGCCATTTTAACCAATAAGTCATGTGACCTCTATCCTTTGATTGGCCATGTTCACCTCCATAACAATTTTAACTCTCATAATATTGTTAGAGATCCCGTCATTTTCCGGAAACAACCGTGTGTCATCGGCCGTTTTTGACTACCTATATTTAATCCTGCTAAACAAAAATAACCATATGTTCAACGATTGTTACAGCACTTGATAAGCATTTAGGAAATGTAATGCAGCAGGTGATCAGAATGTTAAAAAGTAACTATTTTATAAAATTCAGCATGGACGATTTGTATTTTATTTATTTATGCAAAAAAATCAGTTATTGCAAACAAAGAAGCTGATCATTACAGTACATTGTCACCGACTTAACGACAATAGTATGATGGAAATAATGCGAATGAATGCATATGATGAATACATATTTAGGATAGGGATAACGTGAGCTTAATATTTCAGTGTTATGCATTTGGTAGCATTTCTGTGGAACATTTGTATGGGGGTTGATCTAACCATCTATAAAGTCTGAGCTCGCTCTACATTTCGTTCAACACAGCATCGCGAATGATACGTTTCTCATTGATCTTTCACAATACAGGTACTCGACGCGACCTGTTCTGTCTCTTATATAGTATTACAGAGAGGGTCCAATGTCAGAACAGGTCGCGTCGAGTACCTGTGTTTCACAGCACCTTCTCGCAGTGTAGATCAAATTACCGAATTCGTTTTGTGCACGAATGATTTAAACATAATTTATGTTTGATATTTGTTTCAACACCATTTTTTCGATATATGATGAAAAAGACTGTACACATGCAATCATCTTCGCTAGCAAAGATTCCTATACATTAATCCTATTTACACTTTGTCGGATCGAGCAGATAATTTATATTCTGTGCTTTGGTGCTGTGAATTTCAAAATTAAGTTGTTTAAATCTGAACACTATTCCTACATGATCGAGACATGGGAAGCACACAACTTGAATGGATTTGTAAGTAAGCAATTTTCCACTGCCAGTCAATGTTTGCACCTATACCTTGCACTCAGTGCCGGATTTAGACAAAGCCAGGCCCGAAACTATGGGAAGCTATAGAGGCCATATTTGGTATAAAATAAATTTGAGGGGGCCCTTCAGACTGAGTTCAGATTTTGGAGCCCTAAGCTGTAGCTTGTTTAGCTTATGCCTAAATCCGGTACTGCTTGCACTCAAATTTTAAATTAGAAATACACCTGTAATTTATTCTCTTTTGTATGTAGTCATACTTTCAATTTTAAACTTACAAAGTATCCAGTTAAAGTCAATTGTCTCCACCATTTTTGGCTGATGCACAATGCACAGCTGTTAGACTCTATTGGTTAGTTGACATATTAAGAGAGTCAACTCATGAAATCCAATGAACATCACTAGGACAAAGCACTAGAATATCTGCTTAATCTGTCAATGTGTTGATGGGGTTAACATATCTGAACCTTGGCTAGCAAAGATGATGTAATCCACCATGTTTGTCCTAACCCTAACTGTTACAGTAAACTTTTTATATTGCAGATAAATCAAAGGGAGGCAGCTACATTATTGCTGAATAGGAAAACTGATAAATACTTAATAAGCAAATTGATTCTTCCACAGGTTATGGTAGCAGTGAAGGTGACAAAAACAGACCACCTTTTTTAAGCATTATTGAGTGGCAGGTGTTATGCTGTTTGTTGATACAAATGGTTTTGAAATAGTTCATGCATGAAATGAATTAAGGAATTTTAAAGACGCTGAAGTGAAAATTTACTGAACTGCATATATGGGTATCATACACAATGGAACTATATGTTTCTGTGTATGTACTGGATGCTCAAATAAAGTTGTTATACATGAGTTCATGATTCATGTACCTTCATTGACTAGCCTAGTCCCTCATTTAAGTGTTTTTCTGATTTTTGATTATAATCGATCATCAGTTGGTTGAACAAACCTATAAGATAATCAATTGTGATACTCCATAATTAATTGTCTGTAAAGGGATACTACTTTTTAGTTGAATTGAAAACAAAGGTTAGTAAAACTCTTGTATAAATGAGAAGCTAAATATTGATTTGAATTATTTGTTTGCTTCACAGCTTACTAGTATAAAACCATACATTATTTTGTAGGTGCAGACTGTCACAATTAGGAGCATATAGTCATGATTACATATTTAAGCTGTTAAATTTGTTTAGTTAATAAATTTTAAAAAATTTGATTTGATTTGTTTCAGTTTAAATGTAAAATCCTTTGTAGTATTTGTAAATAATGACAAACAAGAAAACCATATCCTTCTAAGCTTTAAATTATAGACATCATATGTGCATGAAAGGATTTGGGGGGATTGCAACAGCATTTCAGTTGCATAATACTGCTCAGACATAAAATGTTGCCTTTTTTTCTTTTCATATTTTAGTAGGTCAACACAGTTTGTTTGTTTAGCCCATTGGGTTGCCTCTGCAATCAGGTCTTGGTCGTAGCCTATGTAAATTAAATGTTTAGGTAGCTTTTCAGACCTTATTATTATATTATCACTAGTCAAGACCAACCTAGTCAATCTGGACCCTGGCGCGATAAAAGATGCAAAACCTGTCAACATATGACAGAGATCAGGACATTCACTAGCACAGTGAAAAGAGAAAAACTAAACCTACATGGTCAAAACAAAACGTGCAAAACAGAGAATGTAATTTATCTCATCACATGTAAGATCTGTAGCCTTCAGTATGTCGGGGAAACTGAAAAGCTACACAAAAGTATCAACCTTCATAGATTTGATTGGATGACAAAGAAGCTGTACAGAAGCCTGGTTGCAGAACACTTCGCCTCCCCTAGCCACACTTTTTGAATGATATAATACTTATGGCAATTGCTCACAACCACAACTGGAAATCCAGAACCAGGAAAGAAAAGGAATCTTACTGGATATGCTGCCTTAGAGCATTAAAACCAAGTGGTTTAAACCAAGAAGACTAGAAAAAGACTGCTATTTATAGATGAAATTATCTTTTGCAGCCAACACATTTTCTTTTAAATAATTCTCTAAATTTGCTTAATAGCCTATAATTATTACCATAACAATGAAATATCCAGGATATATATTTTGTGATTACATCAATTTACATAAAACAACAGATGTCATAGATTATCAATTTCTAGGTCAATACAAATATTTTCCAGTATCCACAACTAGTTGAAATAAACTAACTGAATCATAATAAATTTAAAGCTTCAAATCATGTAGAAACAGCTATGTAAAGTTTTGCAAACACAACAGCCTTTGTATTTTATTTGTTTGTCTTGTCTATGTTTTGTATTTGCCTTTGAAAAAGACTCATTAGGAGTTGAAAGCACTCAGGCTAGTTAGATAATAGTTTTGCACTGTTTGTTGTCAGTTTATTGCATTTAATTCTTTTTTGAATAACTCCATTTCTGTTAAGCTTTTGGTTGAGAAAATGTATCAAGATTACTTAACTTTAAATCTTTATTAATCTGAATTCTATGCACAATAACAAAAAATGAGAGTTAGCTTTTAAGGTAATATTAATTAATAATTAAATGCATGTAAATAAGACATTTAAAAAGTATTATGTTTATCTTATTACATAATTGTGATTGATGCTATTCATTTCTATAATTGATCAAAAGAATTTTTTCTAACCTTTCTGTGCCAAAACCTAAAATGTATAAACTTGGAGAAGAATTTTATAAATAAATAAAGAACAAGACCAGGCAAAAAAAAAGCCATTTGGTATTTGAATATTATGAATGATATGGAGTATTTAAACGTTTTGGATTATCATTGATTATAGTAAAGTTATAAATGTATTTTGTTGTATTCATTAAGTATTTCTTGAGATGAGGACTGTATTTCTCTGTGTGATCTCATGATTTTTTGGAAGGAAACGTACATTGTTTAGTTAATTTTTTATTAAATGTTAAAGCAACAACCAGTTTTCTTAATTTATGCACATTAATAGATGTTATCATAATTGCATTTTCTGTCTCCCTTGCCCTAATTTCTCTTTCTAACCTCATCAAATCAGTATTTATAAAAAAGACATATTTTTTCGACATATATGAAACTAGGATTTTACTGAAAACCTCTCAAACAATAAAATTTAATCTTGTTAAAAAAATTTGTTTTTAGATGTTTTGCTATATGTGTGCAGATGTGTGTGTGTGAGTGAATGTGTACACACACACCATATTCTGAGAAAGTATTTTGCAATCAGTGTAGAATAAATAATGCTAACAATCAGTGTAGAATAAATCATGCTAACAATCAGTGTAAAATAAATCATGCTAACAAACAGTGTAGAATAAATAATGCTAACAAACAGTGTAGAATAAATCATGCTAACAATCAGTGTAGAATAAATCATGCTAACAATCAGTGTAAAATAAATCATGCTAACAAACAGTGTAGAATAAATCATGCTAACAATCAGTGTAGAATAAATCATGCTAACAATCAGTGTAGAATAAATCATGCTAACAATCAGTGTAAAATAAATCATGATAAAGAATCAGTGTAGAATAAATCATGCTAACAAACAGTGTAGAATAAATTGTGCTAACAATCAGTGTAGAATAAATCATGCTAACAATCAGTGTAGAATAATTCATGGTAATCAGTGTAAAATAAATCATGCTAACAATCAGTGTAGAATAAATCATGCTAACAATCAGTGTAGAATAAATCATGCTAACAAACAGTGTAAAATAAATCATGCTAACAATCAGTGTAGAATAAATCATGCTAACAATCTGTAGAATAAATCATGCTAACAATCAGTGTAGAATCATGATAAAGAATCAGTGTAAAATAAATCATGCTAACAATCAGTGTAGAATAAATCATGCTAACAATCAGTGTAGAATAAATCATGCTAATCATTGTAGAATAAATCATGCTAGCAATCAGTGTAGAATAAATCATGCTAACAATCAGTGTAGAATAAATCATGCTAACAATCAGTGTAGAATAAATCATGCTAACAATCAGTGTAGAATAAATCATGCTAACAATTTACTTTAAATTCACACCTACCATGGCTGATACTCTGATGTCTTTCTTTCATCATTTCAGGTCAACCATGAGTGAGTAACAATCATAGACCATGAATTCAAATGAAGAGCCAGGGCCATCTTTGAAGGCTCTTAAGGTAAAGACTGATTACACAGCCAGATAACTGATCTATAATTTCATAATTTTCAATTTTCTTTTCACCTTTTTTGCTTTTAGTGACTGTTGCATAAGAAAAATACCCCATAGAAATCACAATTTTTTATGGTCTGAAAGAGTTTGGTTTTTTAAAATTTGTTATACACACCTTGAGATGGTAAAAGTGTAAGTATAAACCACTCTCTAAATCACTCACACCCTGATAACTTGTGAACCCACTTATAAGATGGGGTTATGTGTGGATCCCATTTTTTAAACCAAAAAATATTAAAAAAACGGAACCCCAATTTGTTGATCTTGAAGAAAATCATGATCAAATTAGTAATGGAAACTTTGTTATATTACTTGTTTTATTGCCGAAAATGGTAGATAGGACCTGGAAATTTTAATCAACACTATGAAATATCAACTTTAAAAAGAAGTCATAAAATTTACTACATTTTCTTTCCAAATGACATTCTTAGTACATCTTAATTAACGATATTCAAGGAAATTTTGATTAATGAAAATATTACGCCTAGTGGAGGCAGTATTTTAATAAATCACTACCAATTAAATAATTTTTTGTCAATTGAAATTTGTGTTCTAGTTCTATCTTTTAGTGCCTTTTAAGTGTAATCATCCTAAAATGCAATGTGTCTTGTAATCAAATGTAAAATCTGTCAATCGACCGTTACAGCTATATCTGAGAGTTTCTCTGAGAACCTAATTAAGTGCCAACCGTAGTTTGATATCAGACTAGTGGAGGCATTTGTTGTATTGTTGCACTAAATAAAAAGCAGGCCTCTCTTTCTGTTATCATGTTAATTATGTCTTTTAAATCAAATAAAGGAGGTGGAATAAACAAAGAAGTTAAAAGGCATTATATTCCTACATGCTTAAGAACCAGCGGCCCCAGTCACATGTCAGGTAACTCAGTTGATCAATTAATCACTGTTACTAAGTAAACTACCTTCAATTAACCTACTCAATCATGAATGTGATTTAAGATAGCAAAGCAACCTAGCGAAATGAGTACTTCATAAAATAAAGAGCTTTGTTTCATAGAAACAGACCATTGTGGATAAAATGAGTTTCAGAGAATTCCTGAATATGAACGTACAGATATCCTCAAGGATGATAAGAAGTTTTTCTCTATTACTGGCAGTGAAATCACAACATCAGTATTTAGCAAACTGAATAATTAAAAATTTAGTTTTACATAGATGATTGTCTCACAAAATGTCGAGTTTTTTTTTATAAAAAGGAATCTTGTTTAGTAGTGTATCAACAGTTAGTCTGGTTCCCTGCTTCATAGACTCCTTGTTTCATAAAATACACTACTCCAGGAACAAGACCAGGCAACAAAAAAAGCCATGATGTAATACACAAATGTTTATGCATGCTGTGTTGGTTGTTGAAACCAGTTGGAATCGTGTTATCAATTTTGTAGATGTTAGACATTTTGAAAATAAATATAATTTATACAGAATAATGTACAACTTTATCAGAAAATATGCTTTATTGACAATTATTCATGAAGTGATTATAAAACGAAGATTTGGTCATTAAACAGCCAAGTCACACACCCACCTGCTCACTCAAACCCCATGATTTTCTGGATGTCTGGATGTTTGGCAGATATTTTAAGCTCCCTCAGTAAAGAAACAAAAAGTACTAAAGTACAGTACGGTCTTATTCTCCACAACTGGATGTGTGAGTGCTGGCAAACAGTATGTCTATTTATCTCCTGTTTGCTAAAGCATCACTTAATTCATTGTTTACCTTACTCGGCAAAGTTGCTCATTATCATTTCCAAAGATAAATTTATAAAGATAGATGTTCATTAAATATTATAGCTCTAATAGTCAAAGACCAGAAGAAATTATGGTTGGCTGTAGCCATTTTGAACATTGTTATCCTTATTTGGCAAATTTACTGAGAGATTTGCCATGCAACGTTATATACAGATGCATTTATCCCAGAGGCTGGTTATTCTAAGGGGTGCTATCTTTGTAATCTTTCTAATGACTTCTTCAGAATGGCTTATCATATTTTGGATGGCATTTTCACTAAAAGACTTGTCATACCTTGCAGAAGATTGTACTGATGGCTTTCTTCAAGATTTAGAATATTTCTTACTGTGTTTGATCATACACATGAATGGTACCGATCTGGTTTCACTGCCATCTTAAAAATTGTTATATAACTTCTTGTCCTCAACAGTGCGCCTTATTGAAGTAGTGTTTCCACTGAAATGTGTCTTCTGTTACACATTTTATCCAAATAGCTTGTGTTAATTTTGTTACACAGTTTATTTAAAAAAACTTGTGTTAATCTGATTTCACAAAATGGTTACCAAAGTAAAATCTCGTTACTACATCTTATGAACTGTATCATCATCTTATTTTGTTTAAATTATATGTGTAATTTTTGGGGTGGGGGGTAATGATTTTTTTTATTTAAATTTTGCCTATGGGTATATTGTATGACATGGTATGTTTTCATTGCTTCTCAGAAAATGTCAATAAAACGCCAAAATTTGGAGCGTGCTACGGAGTCCTTTGGAAGTAATTTAGAACAGCTTCAAAGAATTAATGAAGAGCAGGATATAAAGATTAGTGAATCACTGAATGACTTACAGCGTGAACAAGAAGTGGCCAGAGCATTACTCGGAAAAACTGAGAACAGTAAACGAAAGTCCACAGGTAATTTCTTGGACACGTGCACTACCCAGACATTTATGAGGCTTTTTATATTATTATCTATTATCTTGCTTATCCATCTGGCTAGTCCAGTTTGAAAAGGTGTGTTTGTCTGTGTGCGTGTGTTGTAGTTGAATGCAGTCTCACAACTGTCCTACAGACAGATTTTGATGGATTACTTAAAACTTGGTAAATATTATGGTTGTGACCTTGAGATGCTCATATCAACAAATCACTGTGCTCCTGCAATTTTTTAAAAGAGTTTTTACACATTGCCTTGTGATTACTTTTAGTTACATAAAAGTTTTTGTATAAAAATCTTTTCAGCTTTCTTTTATAGGAACAATGTCTACATGGGGTATGGGTAGTTTTTCTCACTTAGCCCCCCCTGGGACATGCATTTCACCTGCAAGATGATAGATGGTTGTTCCTTCTGCTTATGATCAAAAAAAGTTTGGCATCTCACAGAGCATAGACATACCTATTAAGTGAGGAAAAATGTTCCTTCCTTATCTCCTTAGAGTTTTCAGGGTTGTTGTCATTCCCTGCGTCAACTTGGGTCTTAGAGAAGGATTACCCAAATCTCTCCAGATCTCTTAGGGTTAGTGGGTGTAGAGTACCTTCTCATTAGAGAGGAGCAGCACACTCTGTGACAGCATGTAGAGAGAGAGGACTAAACCCATCACCTGATATATACCTTGGCTCACCCAACAGTCAGTTGCGCCCCTATGGTATAAGGAAAAAGGTTTGGTCAAGTCTCCCCTGTCTAAACTGCAGTTTCATCCTGTGGGAGACATGGAATTGGTCAGTTTAGGGAAAGGAATAGGGTCCTATGGGGGACATGGAATTGGTCAGTTTAGGGAAAGGGTTAGCATCCTGCATTCCCCTTGATTCCTCTAAATCTCTTTGGGATGTGGGGCCTTCCACCACAGTGAACGAATTGGCCCTTTCCCAAGATTCGGCCATGGACTTCTGGTTGTTAGCCACATGGTAGTGGAGTCATTGCTGTAGTCCATGGTCCTACATAATTTTATGAAGTTGGGTCAAAGAAATTTCTTTTCCCAAATGGTATAGGCACATGGAGAGTTCCACTCACCCACCTTGTCTGTTGGCTCCATGGTAGGATCTGCCTGTTCAAGTTCCTCTTCCCCAAATTTCCCCTGCAAAAGACAGACAATTGGTCATGTAGTCCTGCCTCCAAGGAAACTGGGATGATGACATCCTTTCCATCCTGGCGATACACACGTTTGAGACCTGCCAACCCTCTCGATTTTGGCATAAATTCTATAACCTGAGATAGCGATTCTCATCGCATGCAACAAAATCATGATTTCTTAAATTCTATATCAGCTTAAATCAGGAATAAAATAACTTTTGTTCCATTAAGTGCTAGTCAAGATAGTGATCATGATTCCAGTAACGGTCTTGTATTGCTATTCACAATGTTAGTAGAACTATATTCAATTGTTAATGTTTGCCATTCAGCAAGCATTGTAATATATATAGTCTATATTTAGAATTGAAGTTTTGCAAATACTCATGAAGAAAACTGAGGCCCAACTGATTTGTTTTTAAATGGCACATGTACATACTCATAGAAAACTACTTTTTTTAAAAACAAACACTAAATGAAGACAGCTTTTTCGAGTATAGGAATTTTTGCTACAGTTCATTTTTCTGAGCATGAGCCAACATTGCTTATCATTAACCATTTGATATTTCATCTTCTGGATTAAGCTATACTAAAATGTTTTCACCGCCACAAAAAGTAAAGCAGAGATTGGAGTACACCAAACACTAGCCATGCTTTCAGCCATGCCACAAATTTTTAGAATTGGGAATGTGCACCAGTGCTCATACCATTGTTTACAATTTACCTGTCACACTTGTACTTTATAAAAATATTATTATGTAATAAATGTATGACATAAATTGTAAGCAAAGATATAAGCATATAGATATTGGAAAAATTTAAAGCATCCACAGCAGAAGCCCTGCAAACTACCAATATGAGTTTTCCTGTTGAATATAATCTGTCTTTCTCGGAGATAAACAACAGTGAAAGTGAAAGGGTATTTCCTACTTTGAGGAAAAATAAGACATCCTTATTACCTCTTTAGGTGCTGAAAATTTGCAGCAAAAAGTTTAGTCACAAGATCAGCCACCAGGCAAGAATCCTGAACTATTTTGAAAACAAATTTACCATGACCTAATTGAGGAAGTTTAGGACTGCCACAGCTTCATATTCATAACAAAGAGCATGAAGTTTTTGTATATCAGTAAATTTGGCTGCCAATAAATTTATAAGTATAAATAATCCTTTGGGTTTTTTATTTTCATATAATGCTGTATTGACCATCAAAGTGGATGGTACTAGTGTCATGATATAATTTTTCGCTAATTGTGTTCAGAATTCAATAATTTTTATCCCACTTTTCACTAATTGTGAGTCTGGAGGGTTGGCAGCTCTGCTGATGTGATACCCTTTAAGTCCCCTGACCTCATACTCTTCATGTGATAAGGCAGAGGAGGAAGAGAGGTGGTTTTTTGATAAAACAGTTAACTAAGGTTTGCAACCTCTTGCCCAGTTACCTGTGTCCCAAACCTTCAGGTTCTGGTGACTCTAACATTTTTTCTTGTTTGGAAGAAAAACTTTCTGTGACAAACTTTAAAGCAGATCTCTTGTTACTTCCTTACTTAGCTGTTATTAAGTATCTCCAGTTTTGTGAAGATGGGAGGTCTTCCAGTTTCAAGCTCTGGCATTCAGCCTGGCTTTTGCACCTGAGAATTTACCCAAGTCATGGGAATTTAATGTCACCAGGTCCTCCAATATTTAAAAAATTGGCTAAACCACAATGGCAATCTAGAATCTAGAGTTCTTCAGATGAGATCTGTCTCACTGTTGATCCATAGTGACCAGGCTGGACTTTCTGGTAAACTTTGAGAATCAGAGTTCACTCCATCTCAAGATTTTTTTATGTGTGGGAATGAATTACCTCAAAATCAGAAGATAAGTCTGTTGGAGGTGCTGAGAGTAAAGACCATATTGTCAGCTTGTCTTTTTCTATCTAGTCTGCTGGGAACATCAAACTCCACAGCAGACCTAGTTACCCTAAGCAGACACCACTTGTGTTACTCCAGTTTCTCCTTTTGTTGGCATAGAAACAACACAAGGACCCCTCAAATGCTCATTTTCTAAGTCAGTGGTGCAAGAGAGTCATTGTCAAATTTCCAAAGAAAGGAAACCTGGCGGACTGTACCAATTGGTGAGAAATCACACTCTTCTCAGTCCCAGGCAAAGTTTTTAGCATTATCCTGCTATGGTGACTAAAGGAAGCTGTGGGCGCAAAGCTCCGAGAAGAACAGGCTGGTTTTCATCACGGGCGATCATGCAGTGAACAAATATTTGTCCAGAGAAACATCGAGCAGAGCCTGGAACACCAACAATGGCTCATTATCAATTTTGTCGATTTTACCAAGGCCTTCGACACCATACATGGGGAGTCGCTTTGGAACACAGTGAGGTTGTAGGGTATCCCAGAGTGATTCATCGAGGTTTTTAGAAATCTCTACCTTGACTCTAACTGCTGTGTAAGAACGGATCTAAATCAAAGGAATTTTTCATTAGGCCCAATCATCGTCACTCATTGGCATATATGGCATATGTGGATTCCATCCTAGTAGTCTTCTACTCGTCATTGAGGATCAGTATTCTTTTTTATTCATCATTTTTCTCACCAGACTGACACATTAGCATGCAGTAGCAACAGATATGGCATTACTGATACTAAAATGTGGTTATCTTGGGGTGGGGGACTAATTGTTTTGCAAAAAAGTACAGTTGTTGTTTATGTTTACTTTGTATGATGCATTGCCAGTGTCTATATGTGCCCTTTTAAATTGTAGTATGCTAAAGGTGGTAAAAACTGCAAGGGTACAGCCAAGATAAAACTCTGCATAATTGTCTTTAGTAATATCTTCTAAGTTTTATGTAAGAGTGTAAAGTGAGTTTTTTTAAGAACCCTGAGCTTGTCAGCAGATTAATACAGTTTTATAATTAATGTTTATGAAATACAGTAGAGAAGTGGCTCTCACTGTGTGGAGCATCATGTATTCAGCAACATATAGATGTGATGCATCACATTTCAGTTGAAGATTTCTGTAGATAATTTTAATTTTTTATGACTGTCAGCTCACAGTGGCATAGTGGGAGAGAGTGGCTTGTGTATGGAATATTTATATAAAAGTTTGGGGTAAAATTTATTGATATTCATCATGAAGGACTATTCAAAGCTTAATTATAATTTAACACATGATGTTTTCTTTCATCAGACAGGTTTTACTAACCTTTGTAAAATTAGCATATTTCCTTATTACTTGAACAAGATTCTGTGTGATCATCTGTTTTAAGTGTATGGCAGTACCATACAATTCAAATATGCTTGGAATTTATCTTTTCTTTACAAATTCTGGTTTCAGAGACTGACAGTGATGAAAGAGAAGTTAAACAGGTAAGAAAATATCTAACATGAAAATCTTACTGTTCAATAATTTTTTATTAGCGTGCTAGAAAATGCATGTAGGCTCCACTATATTCAATTTGGAAAGAAAGAAAAACATTTTTTCTGTGAAGAGGAGTAGAAAATATGCTCGCTGAATGTAAGTACACATTTCAGATGCAGTTAGTATACATAGATCCTAGCAATCTATTGCCCAAGTTCCTGATCAAATGGAAATTGTCTTAAATGTGAACCTGACATCTTTATTGTAGGTTCACACATGTCAACTCCCAAGAGAGGTATAGCATAATTATTACTAATGTAAGTGGCAAATGAATTTATAAAAGCAATATATATATAAATATAAATATAAATATATATATATATATATATATATATATATATATATATATATATATATCACATGCCATAATTACAGAAAATTGTATGAAAAACATACATTTTATTTTGCTACTTACCTGGATCTGCAGTCAAAATTCTTGACACGAATTAGCTCCATTTTTCACTGTGTAAGATGCATGCATTATGTAGACAATAACCTTTTATCTTATGGCCTGGTACCATTTATTTTCAATTTAGACTTGCCAGCTATGTATGTAGATATCAAAATAGAATGTGACATGTCATTTCACATTCAAGAAACTTTTATCTTTTCTTGGATTTCTTTCATGTACAGTTATTATAAATTAAAAAAAAAAGAAATTATGGAGGTCTAATGAGGGGCACAGGAGTACTTATTGTTGCTTACAATTTGCTATATAATAATACAAGGAAGACACTTCTCTCTTTTCTCACACACCTCATTTAAGAATCAATGCCAATATTTCAAGCTTGCTTTTTTGTAGCACAACTAAATTTTATATTGATATATATCTCAGGATTTCAAATTTGTGTGCCTGGCCAAAGTTCTTCTATGATACCTTCAAGAAATGCCAGACCATTTTCCCACTTGGCTATGATTAATCATGCTTGATATGAAAGTGCTAGGTGCTGAACAGAGCACTGTCTTCTCATTGACCAACTAAAACTAAATTATAAATTGGTCCTGAAATAGTGCCACCTAGTTTAATGGTAGCCTTCTTAAAAATCTTGTTGTTGCATCTCCTCCTGCATGGAAAGTCATATTATTTTTACCAGATGACTTCTTAATACTGTCTAATTGGACTTAATTATAAAAATCCCACTCACCCAGTATGGATACTATAGGTCCAGTTTGAAAATCTTCCTATTGTTATCCACCTGAATGGATGATCATATTAGCATAGGGTTTCACTGAAAGAATTCTTATGATACATAGTTGGTCCTAAATGAAAATGGTGCCAGTCTTGAGGCCAATATGGTTACCATGGCAGCCATTTTGACAGTTTTGGTATTACTTCTCCTCCTGAATGAAAGGTCATTATCAGCATTGGTTTTTTTTGAAAGACTTCTTATGGTGTCTAGTTGGTCCTAAATAAAAATTGTGTGGATCTGATGTCCAGTATAGGCACCACAGTGACCATCTTGAGATTCTTATGGCTTCATATCAGCAATGGTTTTCTTGTGCTGTCTTGTTGGTACTGTACAAAAATGGCGACAATATGGCCATCATAATAGCTATCTTGAAAAGCTTGTTATTGATACTCCATCTAAATGGAAAGGCATTGTTTAGTTTAGCAGATTGTGACAATTTCACAGCAGCTTTTTTATTGTCAATGATGTGTAGATTTTATTTTATTTAACATGATATCAGCCTAAAAGACTTTATGAGGCTTTTGAAGTAATGAACTAGATAATTATATAAAACATGAAATCTTCATTTTAATTCTGTTTTTTTTAAAACAAATAAATGATATTGAAAAAGGTTTCTGACACCGCAAACAGAGCAAATATTTTTTATGAACATTATAATGATCAGAAATTATTTTATATTTTTGTCAATGAGGACCAGTGCTGATATAGTGTTCTTTGCCATGTAATGACAAATACTTTAAGTTTCCCTTTGACATAAGAGTAAATACATAATGGGAAGACTCCATTATAAAGAAATAATAATGACTTTTCCATTCCAGATAAGAGAGTGGTCCACAGCAGATGTAATCAAATGGCAACAGAAAAGAGGATTGAATAAATTCATATTTATGTTCCAAAGTAAGTGGGGGGTTTCCTTAGCTTTGCAACAACCATGTCTAACATGTGAAGCATGCAGCATAGACCTAGATCTTCATCATATAATGTGGTGGCAGATTTAGGGTCTATCTTTTTTCTGCTGGTTAATTATATGATGACAGACTTAGTTTATATTTGGATGCACATTATTCTTGAGCTATACTTGTATTGTATGCTGTTTTATATTAGATGACTGAGAATTTTTATAACCAACTGCAAGATGTCATTGACAACTCACCCAAGAAGGACATTCTGTTTGTACAAGGAGACTGGACTGCAAAGGTGGGAGTTGATTCCCAGACAAACTGACAAAGCATCTGTAAACCCTTCTGCAATGCAGAAACAAATGAAAGATGACTCGGGCTCTTGGACTTTGCTGCTTACATCGTCTTGTGCTAGCCAATACATTCGGCCCTCACAAAACATTTAAAAGATGGACCTGGCACAGTCTAGATGGACAACATCACAACCAGAGTGACAACAAGATGATGAATAAAACGATTCTGCACATATCTGAATATCACAAGAACATGAAGTTTTCCAGGAGCAGATATTGGAAGTGATTAATGACATCATTTCGCATCCACCTGAAAAAGGTCAAAAAGCCTAACCAATTATGAATCAGATTTGACTTTAAAAAATTAAATGATCCAAAAGTTGCAGAAGCCTTCCATGCAATGATAGGTGGTAAATTGGCATCTTTGATAACCCTAGACAGCCAAGACACTGACCTAGAATCCTAAAGAACCACATTCAACTCAGCTGTGACTAGCACAGCTAGCAAGATCATTGGCAAATATCGTCAAACAAAGAAACCTTGGGTCACAACAGATGTCCTTGAGTTATGCCACAAAAGAGGAGAACTGTAAAAGGGAAAAAGAGATCATGAAGGAGCTAGAAAGTATAGAAAGATCAACAACATGATCAGGAAAAGCATGAAAATGGCAAAGGAATCCTGGATAGAAAGACAGTGCCACAAAATCAAAGACAGTCTGAGTAGAAATGATTGCATAATGGTATATCAAGTGGTGAAAGATCTCACAACCATACACAAGAGAGAATTACTATCATCCAGGACAAATCAGGAAAAAAGCCTCACAGAAGATCAAGAGATCCTCAAGTGATGGACAGAATACTGCTCAGAATTGTATAATCATAAGACCCAAGAAGATCCAGTAGTACTAAATTGTCCTCAGCCAGAAAAAATTGATGACAACCCCATCCTTCGTGATGGAGTAGAAATTGCAGTTAGGTCACTAAAGAAAGGAAAGTCAGCCAGCATTTACAACATACCAACAGAGCTCATTCAAGTAGTAGAAGAGATAGTAACAGTCCTAACTACAATCTACAACAAGATATGGCAGATAGGAGAATGGCCCACCACATGGACTCAATCCTTGGTTATCGTGCTCCCCAAGAAAGGAAACCTACAGCTATGCCAAAACTACATAACCATCGTTTTGATTAGTCACCCGAGCAAAGTCATGCTGAAGATAATTCTCAACAGACAGAAGCCTCAAACAGAGAAAGTTATTGCTAAAGAGCTAGCAGGCTTCCAAGCAGGAAGGAGCACCACAGAACAAATTTTCAATCTCAGACTCCTTTGCAAGAAATACCTTCAGCATCAGCAGAATATATACCATGTCTTTATAGATTTCAAAAAGGCTTTTGATAGGGTATGGCATGCAGCCTTGTGGGCAACTGTGAGGAAGTAGAACATAAGCTTAAACCTGGTGCAAGTTGTTTAGCACCTCTATGACAAAGTCACCACTGCTGTCCTCTTCTTGGCAGCAGAGGAGTTTGGTTTTGAACAATAGTTGGAGTCAGACAGGGATGTATACCATCACCTGCACTCTTCAACATTTTCCTGGAAAGGATCATGAAGGATGTCTTGCATGACCACAAGGGCACTGTCAGCATCGGAGGAAGAACAATCACCAACCTTCACTTCGCAGATGATATTGATGGCCTAGCAGGAGAAGAAAAAGAACTGGCTGACTTGGTTGAGTGTCTGAACACAACCTCCACAGCATACGGTATGGAGAATAGTGCCAACAAAAAAAAACTGATGACAAACAACACCAATGGCATCAGTGTAGAAATAATGGTCAGTGGACAGAAGCTGAAAAGAGTCACAAGTTTCAATTGTCACAGATGAGTGTTCCAAACCAGAACTACTTTGCAGGATTGCCCAGAAAACAGCAGCAATAACAAGGTTGAGACCAATATGGAAAGATACCAACATTGCTTTTGGTTCCAAGTTAAGGCTGATGTGTTCAGTTGTCATATCCATCTTTCTGTATGCTTGTGAAACATGGATGTCCACATCAAATCTACAAAGAAGGATTCAAACCTTTGAAATGAGATGCTACCACAAGATCTTAGGCATCTCATACATTAACCATGTAACCAATGAAGAAGTCCACAACAGGATCCAACGAGCCATCGGATCCTATGAAGATATCTTGACTACTGTAAAAGAGTGTAGACTGAAGTGGTACAGTCATGTCTCAAGATCATCTGGTTGTAAAGTCAACTGTGGTGCCCCAATGACCTCTTGGATTAAGGGATTGATAATGATGATGATGATTAGGCTGTGACCCTGTCTGTCTTTCTTTCCATTAACTAATTTTGTTTGGTACATTGAGTTAAGTTCTACAGCATATATCACTGCCAAACTATGTGGATAGATTGCACCTGGGATGACAAAGAATCCAATTGAATTTGAAATCCAGAGGTCACTGATTGAAATAAAACAGTTCCAAACAGTTCCTGCACAGTAACATTAGTTGTACATTACAGACCTGGACAAAAACGTTTTGGCTGGCTTGCACATGGTGTAAAAATCATTTCTGGGTTAAAAAAGTTAAAAAGTCACCATCACTAATTGAGAAATAAAATGGTTTCTGCACAGTAATATAAGTTCTCCACTGTCAGCAGTTACTAAACTTTGTGATGGCTTGCACTTGGTATAAGGATCTGTTCAATTTCAGGGTCAAAATATCAAAGGTCAATGTCACTTTGACTTAAAAAAGAAAATGGTTTCCACACAATATCTCATTTTCCACCATATATAGTTAAGGACTATATTGAATTCTGCAAATGTGGCGAGATGGCATTCTGCTGATTTCAGTGTAAAGGGTTATTTTCACTTTGACTAAAAGAATAAAAATGTTTACTGATTTACAACATTAGTTCTACACCACTTTGACCCAATTTTTTGGATGACTTTGGGTGAAAACGAAACCCATCAATTTGGAGTTTGAAGGTCAAAGATCGAGGTTACTGAAACTGAAAGAAATGCATTTCTTTGTACAAAAAAAAAAACTGAACTGTCAGACATATACCTTCATTAAACTTTTGTTAATAATTTACACGGACCTGACACCTATCCTGATTTACTCAAGATCATCTGGTTTTTAAAAATGCAAAAACAAAAATTTAAAAATATCTTTTGATTCACGATAGCTGTGCATAAAGCGCAAAAGTGATCCAGAAATTCTGCAAGAAATACACCCTGAAAGTAATTTTTTTTTCATTTTCATTTTTTATTCTGATATTTTGTGTGTTAATTGAATTAGAAGTAAATAAAATCATAAAAGTTGAAAATGGAAAATGATAGATTTTCACAGTATGACTGTAGAATACATTATTATATTAAGTAAATAGACAGCAGAGATGTCAATTCCTTTGTAAAGTTTTTGTAAATATATGATCTTGAAAAATGCTCATTTGGGACAAACAGCAGTTAGAAGTACATGCCATCAGTCAGAAAATTCAAATTGGCTTTCATGTGCAGTTTTTATTACTCATGTTTATACCTTAACCAGGTATTGAACCCAGGACTGCAGAAGTGCAAAGCATATACTGTTGTGGCATCCAGATCATATGATTTTACACAACTAAAACAGACATGTTTTTGAACCCATTGGGTAGTGACCTCAACCCTTGGAGATAATTTTTGATGCAACTGTACATGTACAATAGTCAAGTGTGTAGCTTAAAAGTCATAAGTTGGATAGAGGTTATGGTATAGAAATATCATGTGCCATTTGCATAACTCTTTTTTTCTTTGAGTCAGTATATTTTTATGTATTGGACTGTGTGAACAAATGCAGTGATAGTTAATTCATGCTGTAAGTTTTGCATAAAAAATAAATTTGTTCTTTCAGGACATCATGTGACAGGTGAAGATTTGTGTGACTTAAATCTGCCTTTCCTTGGTAAGTAGAAATTTGATCCTGACATGTCAACATCACTACAACTGTGGATCCAGAAATTTGATCCTGACATGTCAGCATCACTACAACTGTGGATCCAGAAATTTGATCCTGACATGTCAACATCACTACAACTGGATCCATAATGTTATGCATGTCACATTCTGGCACACCTGCATAACATGTATAAAACATAGGTATTTCTTTGTTGTCATTGTTGTTTTCATCGTTTTCAGCCTTATCATTAAGGTTTTATTTTAGCTTATTTTCTCTGACACTGTTGTACATGCAGTCCTGAAACTTAATGGATATATTTATTGATAAGGGAACTGCTACAGGAGCACACTTTAGTTTGCTTTTCCAACTCCATTGATTACATTAAGTACTTGCATTTAGCTCATTTTCTCTTATGCTGTTGTAAGTAGAGTCATGAAACTGTTAGATGTATTTATCCTGAGATATACTTCTTACTTGGCAAAAAAAGATCACAGTGATGCAGTGGTCCCCCTCTTATACATCCACCCTTTCTGCACCTGGAAAGTGACCTTACAAGTCTAAAGGCCTATCAAAACAGTGCTGTCTCCATTTTTGTCTGAATATGTTATGATCTTTTATCCAGTCATAATCATAAATTTTTAAACAATCCACTGTGTAAATCCCAAAGCTCTGTCAAAACATTGCTGATCCCCATTTCCTGAAAACATTGGCATTAATGATATAATAATAACCTTAGTGGTACGTGGACTTTAACCAACACTTCTTTCAGTAACGAAAACCTGACAACCGGAAACAAACATTGGGAAAGATAATCAGATTGCTTACCTTACCGTCATTAGATATTGGCTCTGAACACATATTAATAATAAAATACAGCTGCTTGTGAGGGGTAAATTTTACATTTGTGCACTAATATGTTGGCAGCTGATCACATTAGAGAGTGGCCTTTCTTGAGGGATACTTTTGAAACACAACTTCATTCATGCCAAAAGATTTTGGCCATAAAGAGTGTGTGGCTGCTGGTTGGGGTGGGTGGGGTGGCATTCACGATGGGGACTACTGTATACTTCTCTTCCATTATAATATGCAAGACAGCTGGTATTTTTCTGTGGCAATTTGGTAATGATTTGAAAAATAATCAAGACAGGCATCGAATTGGTTACTAGTTTGAAGTAAGAGGTCAGTATAAGTTGTACTAAAACAACATTAGTAATCTTTTCGAGGTTTTACATTGGCAATTGGTCACCATTTATACAGGGTTATTTTCTTAGACTGGTTTCAGCCTCATTAAACTAAAACCAGGTTTTACATTTTATTATAAAGTAATGGAGAAATAAAGAATCAGGCAGGAAAGAATCAGCCAACCGAAGCACAATGGGCAGCCATTGACTTGCTGAGACTGTCAAATGCTATTTAGTCATATTAAATCAAGCATCAAGAACTTATTGCAACCTAAGTTCTTAATATGCATATCTCTTTTATATATAACCATGTCAGTGAAGATATGCTGGAAACACACTGGTATTGACTAATCTTAAGCATAGTGTACTGACTTTGCATTGCCTGTGGATTATGAAAAGGCAGAGCAGGTCAGACATTGCATTTTGAGGAATTTTACTGATATTATAGTCAGGTCAGATAATTAGATGAAATCCTTTGCACCACTCAATTTAACTGTGGGTGTAAAAATATCCAAACTCTGAACCTGTTTGCATTAATAATACTTTAGCTTTCTATAACAGTGTAAACAAGGCTAGGATTGCCTTTTAAATTTACACATCTTGATTATATGTGTCAAAAATAGAAAATGTACACTAAATGACACAAATTAATGTATTGTTCACAAGCTGTAATATTACATGTTTACATGTGTCATATCCTTAGGAAAATGTTACAAAGTGTCCAATAGAACACTGATCCTTGAAATTGAATTGAATACATATCCATGAAATTGAATTGAATACATATCTGCCTTATCTTCATACACAATATTTCACAATGTTTCTCTCTGCTTTCATTTCTCAGTCATAAATGTATAAAGCAAAGATTTCAAGAAGATATGTTTTTGTAGTTAAAATTTCTGCACTTTATGAAAGGAGACTACTTATTTTTCAATATTCTTATTTTTCTTCTCTCAAGCTCTCATTTTCTGTTGATGATTGCCTAAATTGCCTAAATTGTCTAAGCCCTTTAAGAGCATTGAGCAGGTTTGTGATCTGTTTGAAAAAAAAAATATGAATGACCGATAGTTCCTACTCAGAAAGCTTTTTATGAAACTTCATTTTGACACAGTATACATGTAAGGAGTCAACCCTAATATTCAGTGTCATTCTTTTTGAAAATTCTGAAATGGAAACAATATCCATTTTCTGTTTGATGTTAGTTACAGGATTAACAGATTTTTCATATAAATATAATGTTCTAAAAAACCATGGAAGAGTTTTTTTCATATTTGACTCTTACATACATACTTGGTTGAATTTGGGGGACCATTTTTGTACAGAATGTCTCTTCATACTCAAGGCCAATCACATATGAACCCAAGCTTATAATCCTTCTACCTCAGTTGTATCCAAAGCTTTGCTAACTATGCCAAATGATAAAAACTTTAAATAGGATGAAGCTCCATCTTAAGAAATTGGAGGACTTCTTATGGTTGGCATTCCATTTTAGCACCAGTGATAGGAAATCTTAATCTTCATGGGCACCAGCATAACTGGCTAGGGTGCCTATTTCCACCCCTCCTTGCAGTAAGCTGGCTACAGTCCCATATGGAGCAATCCATAGAGACCAATTTGCTGAAGTTTAAAGGCCACAACATATGCATTTTAATTGGAGTAGGAGATGGTAATTTGAAGGGCATTCCAGTTCTTTTCAGTACCTCAGCTGTCGTCAGTTACCTTTTAAGGCAATATGGAACACAGTCCTCAGATATCTGCCTTCTTCTTTGGGTTTTTGCCATGTCATGTCATTTTGTCCAATCAACATTTTAATCTGCTGTCTTGATGGAATAAGGCATCAGTCAAATCAGTTAAGCATTGGGGACAAACCAAAATGGAGGTGAACACCATGTGTTCAGCCCTTGTGACTCCACTCTTGGACCTGAATTCAGGCCAGTGAGCACCTATTCTCTGATCTGCAATGCTTCACTATGTATGCATTTTCCCCAGCCCCCTCCATTTTCCCCAGCCCCTCCAATTTCCAGGTACAGACTAATTGTGAATGTTCCCTCTTATAGGAAATAAAATCATGTGTCAACATCCTTTTATCTAGTGGCAGATATTCCAGGAAAAGCTCTGCAAGGTTTTTGATCTGCATCTTTGGCTCTTAAGAAACACAAACTAAAAAACATTTGTGTAATCAAGTTGTGGACAGAATTGTCCAGGCAAGAAGGCCCACCATTTTGAAAGCTTGTGAGAGGAAATGCAGTTTTTCTCCAGTGTTCTTAGGAGAGAAATATCACTTTTCTAGCAGCATTGACACTACAGAGAGCTAATTTTTCAATATGGATTTTTAAGGAGAAGATGCTAATCTCAATCACAATCCAGGGCTACATTTCTAGGAGTTCTGACATGTTTTACCATCATGAAAGTGAGTACATGGGCCGAAACAAAGACCTCTCTAACCTTCTGGCCAGTTAAAGGCTTTGGACCTTGGCCTAAAATGAAGCATACTGTGGGCTTTGACATCATAGGACCAGATCCGAGTTGAACCATTGTCTGACTCTGCTTTCATATACAAATGACTTCCTAGTCATTCAAGATTTAGCTCAAATAATTAGTTAAATTCATACCTTATTGAAAACCTGAACTGTCTACAGTCCCTTATGATGTTTTTTTTTTGTCATGATGGCCGCTGATTTCATTCCTAAGACCAGGCTCATTGCAAATCAGTCTTCTATCTTGAACTGCTGTCTCATTTAGACTCATCTTTCAAAGGGCATCTTCAGAGCCCTGAAAGGGCATTGAAGAGGTATTTAAGACCTACTGAGCCATTCAGAAGAGGGAGATATCACTATGTAGTTCAGTCCACTAAGAAAAGGAGGATACATTATTTATTCACAGACTCTTCTGACATGGCTCCATTAGATTTCCACTTAGCGTACAAGTAATTGCTTTCAGGGCTTTATGAATTTCCTATGATACATGAGTTTAGAGTAGTGACCAACAACAAAGCAGTCAGGTGAAAATGTTTCATGACTGACATCATTCAAGCCTTGGATTGGAGTACTGATATAATATTCTTCAGGTTATATATATCATTCCTCGGATTCTAGCAGAGACATTTTTCATGCAAAAGGCAAAATTTGACCTGGTGTAACCCTCTTGTATCGGCAGCACAAACTACCTTAATAGATTGCTCAGCAACTTCTTTGAATGAAATTTTGTCTCCTGATTTGCATCCCTTCATTGATGTTTGATAATCTCACATGATACTAAATAATTTACAAATGTTAGGAGACTGGAAACCAGGGACAACTCTAAGATAAGGGGATGAAACTCCCAACTAATGTAGTATTATCAGGTAATTTAGAACCAAATTTATTCAGTAATAATTACCCAGTTAAACAGTCATGGTGCCAGTTAAGACACTTTTTAAAAATTAATGACCAAGGTCCTCTGATTGCTCAAAGAGTTCATATGAAAATGTTACAAAGTTCTAAATTGCATCTATGGGTGACTACTCTCATTAAACATACCTTTCTTGTGTCCCAAATATATTTTACTGGACCAGCCATCAGTCATAATATACTTGCAGTTTCAGTTTAAGCATCCTTAAAAATGAAATTTTTCCATTCCTCCGTCTTTGCTTCCAGGTTTAAGATTATCTAGCAAATTATTTGAAATTCTCAAGCAATGTATTATCCCTGTAATTAAAATATTGTATTTATTTACCCATATGTAAGAACCATTGCTTTTGTATCTATTATGTAAGAACCATTGCTTTTGTATCTATTATGTAAGAACCATTGCTTTTGTATCTATTATGTAAGAACCATTGCTTTTGCTTTTTTCCAAGATGACTATGAACACATCACAGTGGAGGAAAGGGAAGTGTTGCTAGGAGAGATCTATGCCCTGTTGAACCCCAAGCCAAAGTGTGTCAGCCAAGAGGATCTCAGCAAAATCAAGTCCCAAGCACAGAGAGAAAAATATCTAGCTGCTATCCAACTTGCCCAACCTGCAGGGACAATTTTAAGGTTGGACACTGTGATATTTGTTACCATATATACTTGCTTATAAATTGAGCCCAACTGCAGATTCATAGATCCAGATCTGTCATTATATGATATGCTCTCAGAACAGGGTTTATACATTTTATTAGAAGTAATCTGTAAAATAAACAATGGTGGTGCAACATGGGATGGCACATGAGGGTCTCGGTTATTGGCCCGACTGGTTATAGACCAGAAGAGCTTGTGGTATGGTCTTCATCATCCATTTATCTGTTAGCACAACATTATCACTGATGAACTACTTGGAAGGTTGCTTTGAAACTTTAAACACACACATTCATCCCATGTATAGTTGGTCCTAAATAAAAATGCTGCTATTCATGTATCCAGTACAGCTGCCACAACCGCAGTCTTGAAAATTTTGCTATTGTTACTGCTTCGCAATGGATGGTCATAATAACTTTTCACTAAAGTACTTCTTATGATGTCCAGCCAGTCATAAATGAAAAAGGTGTTGATCTGATAATGGCCAACATAACAACCATATTGAAAATCTTATTATGGCTACTCCACCAGTTTGGATAGTCTTATCAACATGAGATTTCACTAAAAGATTTCTTATGATGTCTGGTTAGTCCTAAGTGAAAATTGTGCTGATCTGACATACAGTATGGCTACCACATCAGCCATCTTTAAAATCCTATCTCTTCTTCACCTGATGGATCACTTGCCAAAGAAATGATTTAATATAGGTTGCACTTGCAGCCAATGCATCCTGATGTTAAAAACTTTATTTCTAATTAAGACTTCACAATCACATATTTGCTTTACCAATTATACAATTTAATAAATATGAATATCAGATTTGTAAATGACATTTGATTTAGACAGATAGGTATCATCCAATCATATGATGATGATGATTTTCACACCATATGAGCCATGTCTACATTTTTAAAAATTTTTGATTAAACTTTGTGTGAAAACCATATTAGCACAGTTAGGACTGTTCCATTTAAACATACATGGTACCACCAAAGGGAGTTTTTTTTAAATATATGTCAGCGTAATTTGATTTCACAGAATTCACATTAAAATGAGAAGAAAATTCTAAATTGTGTCTATTGGTGAGTACCTGACAGTAGGGGCCCTGAGTAGCCAAGTGGTCTAAAATGCTCTCCATTACAGATCACTGCCATCTCACCTCTGTCTGCGTGGGTTCGAGTCTAAGATTCGGCACATGTAGATATGAGAGAAAGCTTGCCAGTAGCTTATCGTGGGTTGGTGGTTCTTTCCGCGGATTTCCCGGTTTCTTACTCCACCATTAATACTGGCCGCCATGTTTAGCCTATAATTTGCTGAAAAATAGCATTAAGCCCCATAACAACCAGGTATGTTTTGCTGGAACAGCCCTTACATAGAAATTGCTTGACCAAAGCAAATTAAATTTGTGTGTTTACATGAATATGTATAGGACCATGTGACTTTTGTGTCAATTTCTGATACCTGCTTGTTAATCCTATTCATTTTTATTTTATTTTGGTACTTTTATGTTTATATTTTATAAACACAACAAAATTTAGTATCACTGATTTTGGTTACTTTCAGATCCAGTTCTGTCCTAGTCTTGGGTTCAGAACACCCCCCTACAACTTCCTCTAGTAACTCTTCACCAGCAGTTAAACCTCGACATAAGTCAGAGTCAAGTGCTTCCAGTTTACAATTTAGTGCCAAGCAGTATGATGAAAACAGCTCACAGAGCTCACAAGCCAGCAAAAGTCCCATGTTACCAACAAACTTAGAGCAGAAAAGGTTTGGATCTTTGCGTTGTCTGCCATAGTTTCTGCAGTTGTGAGAGTGATCAATTAGAATCACTAATGGATTTAATTTTATGACAAAAGTGAAGGGATCATTTTGTGTACAAGTATGCTTCATTGCATGCATCATGGTTAATTTCTTTGTTAAATTTGTGTGAATTTGCTATTTAAAATATTCTATATGTTTCATTGTATGATTTTGGCACTTGGTAACATTGTTTTAAGCCTGTAATTTCTGTACAGTTAAATTTCCAAGATGTCTGTTGTGAATGTCACAACAAGCACCATACAGAATTTTCTCCAAAAAACAATAGAATAACAGTAACTTATATGTGAGTTTGGATTATTTTGGTAATTCAGGGTTTAGAAAAAATTATGAGATAGTAAAAAAAAAAAAAATAAAAAACTTGAATATGTATTATAAGAAATTTGTATAAATAGACAATCTGATCTAAACTGATCACTTGAAATACTTTTCTGTATGTTTTGTTTCAGGTTTTGTTTTATAGCTAAAATTTTGCACTGTTCTCAATGCCGAACAGTATAAATTTTCTCAATTTGCAAGTGAAACATTTTCCAATTGAAGTCATTAAAAGTTATTTTGTACTTCTATTGCTTCATGCATAAGTACATATGTATAAGTTATTCAGTATTTTAAGTTTTGCATATCCCATTTATCTCTCTCTCTCTGTTTCTATCACACACATTCACATACACACATGCATACACAAATTAACAAAAAACAGATCTGATAAAAATACCATAGTAGTTGTTCAGTGTAATGAAACATTTTTCAGTCTCTAAATTTGGTCTCGCGATTTTTTGTGGATCAGAATATATGGCAAGGAACAATGTTTTATGTAATTTCTACCTACAAATTCATATCTTAATGGTGGGATTTCCCTGACTATAAATTCATATCTTAATGGTGGGATTTCCCTGACTATAAATTCATATCTTAATGGTGGGATTTCACTGACTATAAATTCATATCTTAATGGTGGGATATCCCTGACTATAAATTCATATCTTAATGGTGGGATTTCCCTGACTACAAAATTCATATCTTAATGGTGGGATTTCCCTGACTATAAATTTAGATCCTAATGGTGGGATTTCCCTGACTATAAATTTAGATCTTAATGGTGGGATTTCCCTGACTATAAATTCATATCTTAATGGTGGGATTTCCCTGACTATAAATTTAGATCTTAATGGTGGGATTTCCCGAAAGCTTTGCTGAGTTTCTGCCCACTAATTTATCCACAGTGGTGGAATTCCCCTATCTCACATCAGCACATTTTATAGATCTTATTAGTCTCATTATGTTTACAAAGGTGAGCTAATAATTTAAGATTTCTATATAAAGTTTTAAGGTTTTTATGTCATTAGAAGGAGTATAACAAGTTTATTTTACAGCAATACTGTATTTTATAGGCCCACAAACAGTTGGTATTGTCAATACTATAAATGCAAGAAATATTGCACAGCTTTATTTTAAGGATAATGATATTATTTAAAGTGTCAATGGTTGTACTTGTGGATATTGGTATCACACATGCCTTTCTCACATGGAATGTCTATATAACATAAAAAGGAATGAGCTAATTAAATTTTACTTTTCATGGAATGGTTTTTACAGAGTACTTTTTTATTTTTTATAACAGTCATTTATTTTGTGAGACATGCTTCAAGTGTGAATCATTCAATTCAAGGGTCTTTTCTGGGATGTGCAGTTGTCAGGTTCATACTCAGAAAATGTACCTTTTTCTGAAATAAAAGTGAGAGGATAGATTCATCCCCTATGTTTCACTTCTATAATAGACCCAGCATTGATACACAAACTTATGTTGTCCATTTCCAGAGATTCAGTGTCTTCAGATTCCAATTCAAGTACTTCCACAGAAAGATCTACAACAGCAAAGGTTGGTTCTTAACATGCAGACCTGTATTTGTTGTGTATAAACACACACACATTTTTTTACAAAACTGTATCTTTTGTTGCTTTGACTGATATCTCATGCTTATATATCACAGCTAGCATAGCTTTTGATGAATGCCAATGGAAGACCCATTTTTCTGGCATGATGATTTACCTTACATTTATATAATAAAATTTATTTAAGATTTCATTTAGATTAATCAGGTGGATATCTCCTTTCAGTTTTTGTGAAAAATTGCTTAGATTAAAATTATATTTGCAGACCTTGATAACATGAGAGCTCAGTAATTTTGAGCAGGTAAATGAATGGCAGTTTCATTTAGAAGTATAATTTGAGCAGACAATGATCTGTGCAATGGAAACTTTAGTACACATTAGCTCCCTCTTCACAAGTCATTTTTTGATTTTTCTGCAATGCATTATGGGTATGACTGGTACTAGGTTCACCTTTGCAAACTTTTCATTAAGGGGTTGAAGTTGTGAAAGGATTTACACCAACTATGGGAATAGGCCAAACACATTTGATGTATGAATGGAGGTTCCACTAATAAAATTTGTTTTTGAGCTAATATCATACATTGGATAATATTATTGATATTTATTATTATTAGTACTTATAGTATTAATATTGTTATTTATTATCAGTAGTACTTATAGTATTAGTCACATCCTGATAGGAAAAGCATTATGATATTCAATGTTGGCATTATCACAGTTATTTACATGCTTCCAGTACATGTAATTGTATTTAAATTGGCCTAGATTTTGGTCAGTCTGTTCCCATCTTATTTAGGCTACCAAGGGCATGGGGCCATTCATGGGGAAATGATAACCTGTGTTTACACTGCCATTGATAGCCATCATAAATAAAAATAAAGCTAAAAAGAAAACTTTTGCAGCACAATAAGCCTGTTTTAATCACTGATCACTTTGGAAAATGCAAGAATCAGATCAGATTTCATTGCTTTTCAAGTCACCATGAGAGGCCAAGTCTATAGGACTAAACAAAAGTCTGTTTTTGTACCAGTTTTTTATAAAAATCTGACTGCGACATTAAAGCCTGCCAGCAAGATCAACTAATTGTTGAATAAAGTGCTTGTCAGAACTGGACGCTTGCCGACATAAATGATAATGGTAGTAAAATTAAAGCCTGGTTTCAAGATCAAGTAACTGTTGAACAAAGATTGGGTAGGAACTGGCAGCTTGTCAACATAAATGATAAGACAACAAAGGATTTTTTCAAGCTGGGGCCAAGGGGATTCTGACGACGTATATGTTTATTTTTTATCTCCGTGTCGACATAAGCATGACAAATTTAGTAGTAATAGTAGACCAAGGGACCGAGACATTGCTTTTTTGTCAAGATAGGCAGTTTGTCGATATAAGTAATATCGACATAAGTGGGTAGGACTGTACAAGTAATTCCATCGAGAATAAGCACACATTTAAAATATTCAATAATTTTGTTACAGGTCATATAGGTCTGAATTCAGTGGGAAAAAATAGCATAATCAATTAATGAATGATGAAGCACATTTGCTTTTCAGTATGTTTAAAGTCAGTAAAAGTTTGCATTTTAAGCGCTGTTAGTAGTGTTGGTAGAATTCATAAGCATAAACTTTTTTCCTGTAAAATAACCTTCACAGCACAATAGAAATGTTCCAGTCACGTTGGAAAATGAAACAATCCATCAGATTCCATAGCTTTTATTTAAATTCGGTAATGACTTCCTTTGAAGAAAGGTTCTTTGTTTTTTATCGGTAATTGTAATCTGCTTTCTTTGATGAAATCACGTCTAAAGGACAGCTATAGAACCAAACAAATGCCCTTTTCTTATTGTGGTGGCAACATCAAAAACTTGTATTGCATAATTTAGACTGATTTTTTTTTCCATTTGCTTAGTACATTTGTATAACAATCGGTGCTTCAAATGTAATGTTTTGTTTAAAATTTCAGCTACTATTTTTTCTTGGTACATTTTTTAAAAAATGAATTGGCCATCGTTAGGTAATTTGTAGTTACTGCTCCTCCCTGCCTATTGAATAGACAAGTGGGAGCTTGTTTTTTGTGGGTTTTGTTTTTTTTTGCATTTATGGTAGTGGGGTGATGCTGCCTTCAGAAATTTAAAGAAAGGGTCAATCATTGATAGAGACATAGGTGTTCTGGTCTGATGATAGGGATTACTACATAAAATGGGAATGTTCTGAAGGATTTAATTCTGAGTGAAAGGAGAGGAATTTTACTTACCATCCACATATAAATGTCAGTCTATGTAAGTATATTAATTAATAGTGAGTGGCCAAGAATCCAGTTGATCTCCTCTACCAGATATGTAAATTTAAAAAAATGGGGATATCTCAAAACATACAGTACTCATGCTAGATGTCAACATAAGTGGATTATGATATAACAATGCACTGTTAAGATGGGTTGTCAATATGGACAAAAAATTTGTTTATGTGATGTGATTATGATTTTTAACATAGCTTTAAAAAATTTTCAGTCAAATTGCTACGATGTCTGCAGTGTGGCAGTTTATAGTGATGTCTAGCACTGGGGCATCATGCTGCAGACATGTAGCACGATGTCCCACCCAGCCACATTATCATTATCCTGACACCAGGCCGACCAGTCCTAACACTAACCTCCTAAAACTGAGCACTAAGCGAGGCAGCTGTTAGTACCATTTTTGTAAGTCTTTGGTATGACTAGACCGGGGATCAAACCCATGACCTCCCGCATCCGAGACAGATGCTCTAACCACTAGGCCACCAGAGCGGTAATTTGTTTATGTAACAATAGATAAATTTCAGTGCATTTTATATCATCTATACAGTTTTTCTTTGAATTTCTCCACTCCAAACCAATGGTTGTATATACAAGTTTAAACATCCAAATATGTCGCCAATAAAAAAATTTGCTAGATGGTATCCAACTTCATGTTATAACAAAGCGTCCTATAGTGGAGTCACGCTTTATTATTAATATTATTATTTATTATTAGTAATCTTATAGTATTATTATTGATATTGCTATTATTACTATTACTTGATTCAGTTTTGATCTAGAATAAATAATAAGTCTGTATTCCCCAAAATGTTCAGAGCATTTTAATATCGGTTGGAGATGGTTTGGGGATATTTTCAAGGAGTTTGTGTAATTTCAGATTCAAAGAATTGAACATGCAAATTTATAATTCAGAAATTCTGGTGGGAAGGGTTTAACTCCTAGATTTTTTAAAAATTTCCTGTTGTTTATTTTTCTTGAAGTATTTTTTTGCTTGAAAAGTATATGATAAAAAGATGGTTAGCTTGATTGCTTGTATTTTGCACCTGGAACCAGCTGTCACAGACACAATAGGTCTGCTAGGCCAAATCTAGAAAGTGTCAACCCAACAATTTACAGATCACCTTCATTAAAAGACTTGTGTCACAATAAGTTGAAGTTAAAATATTGTTCCCATCATGTATTTACTACCAAATATGCACAAGTTTTCATACTCAGCTTTGTGTTCTTCTTCCAGAATTCAACAGAGCATTCAGTGAAAATTTTAAACTCAGAGATGAAATTGTGACTGTAATGTTGGTTTATTATCTATTCTTATATTAAATAAAATATCATCATAAATTAAATCCCTATTAAAATTTTTATTCAAATGTTGATTGATATTTAATGGAGATCCAGTATGTACATTACAAATATTTGTTTCTTTTCCTTTTACCACCATGTATTTTTATGAATACAGATTTGCAAACACTTGTTCATGCTATTATAAAGATTTTTTTAAAAAAAATATTCTTTTTTCACTATAATTACAATCCACCAAGCCAACAGAAATGAAGTGTTTGAAAGCTGAATTTAATTTTCACACAATACATGCAATGCTCTTACCAGAACCATGATGCCCAAACTAGTATGCAGTTAACACTCATTTAATTTTTTAAATAGGTCACATTTCATAAACTAATTCAAATTCTGAGTAATCTTTTCTGATGAATATATTTATTACAGTCCTCAATATATTTATTACAGTCCTCAATATATTTATTACAGTCCTCAATATATTTATTACAGTCCTCAATATATTTATTACAGTCCTCAATATATTTATTACAGTCCTCAATACTTCTCTCTCCCCACCCAAAAAAATGGGAAAAGTGTTTTTGACAATTATTAACTCTTTAAAAACTTAGTGTTGCTTGCTGCATTGGCTACCTTTGATTAAAGATGGGAGTATTGGTTTAATCATTAAAATAACCACCATTTGTTGTCCACATAGTTTTGTTCATTTGTATTCTTTGATTGAGGTATTTGTACTGGTTATCCATGAAACTAAATACCTACAAATATGCAGATTTGGACAGACCAAGTCTTGATTTGTGACCATTAAAATGATATTTCACTACCTAGAGTATTTATGCCAGGAATGAATTTCTGGTCAGTATTTTTGTGACTTTATTCAAATTCATAAAATGACAGTGGAGAGATTAACTAGTTTAAAGGCATAGACAGATTGGAGTGTGGTCACAAGAAAGATAAGGCATGTTTACACATTAATTAAAATGACATGTTTTTACCCTAGACAGTACCTTTCTTGGGAAAAGCAATGCTTGTTTTGCATTTGTCAGTATGCTTGTTTAACCACTTATAACAGGAAAAAAAAACTTGTTTGGTTAGGAACGCCTGGTCAGCAGGCTGTTGATTATTAGGGCAGATTTGACTGTAACTGTTTTACATGCAATGCCTTATCTAAAAATGTCCACAATGACTTTCATAAGTGGCTGATTTGGGAATTTCAACATTTACCATCATCTGCTGTAAATTTTACTTGCAATTGTATTTGACATTCATTTGCCTGCTCAGAATAATTCATTTCTCACATTACAATTTTTTAAAATTTGTAATTGTCATTTTTTTAAATTAATGAACTTTTTTTTTTACAAAACTTGAAGGTTTTACCTGTATGACCATATTGATATAGACTTTAGACAGTGTTTTGAATAGGTTGATGATTGCAGTGATATGTCATACCATTTTTAATGATTTTAATTTCATTTAATGAAAGCTGTTTTGATAATAATCAATAGTTCAAATGGTTGAAGTAATACTAACAAGGTATTGGAATGGGTCTACATTATTATTTAATGTTTCACTAGAAAGCAAACTTATGTTACATAGGGAACATCACAGTTTTTTAAAACAGATGTAAACCAGCCTATAGATTTTAAAATACAAATATAGACCAACCTTGAGATATTAAAATAAAAGGGTAACAAATTTACTACTGCACTTTATCAGTTTTCAATTGATCATCATTTTCAATTGTCAGTATGCTTGAAGCAGCCACTCAGAATGCTTCTGACATTGGTCAGTTCTGTTTCTACTCGAGGTATTTAACACAATTATTTGAGTATGACATGCTCTATACACTGCATATGATAGACCCAGATTTGCCATTACAATACAACACTTTCAAAATGGCTGCCATAGCAGCCACATTGGACATGATATCACCACCATTTTGATTTAGGCAGCATGAGAGTCTATAACTGATCATGATTTACCATTGCAGTACATAGTACAGTTTATATGGTCTCAAGAGCATCAACTCAGATCTTCCATAACATAACATGCCAGCAGATCATGGTCAGTGCTGTCTGAAGACCATGGACCCAGATCTGCCATCACATAACATGCCAGCAGATCATGGTCAGTGCTGTCTAAAGACCACGGACCCAGATCTGCCATCATATAACATGCCAGCAGATCATGGTCAGTGCTGTCTAAAGACCATGGACCCAGATCTGCCATCACATAACATGCCAGCAAATCATGGTCAGTACTGTCTAAAGACCATGGACCCAGATCTGCCATCATATAACATGCCAACAGATCTTGGTCAGTGCTGTCTAAAGACCATGGACCCAGATCTGCCATCACATAACATGCCAGCAGATCATGGTCAGTACTGTCTGAAGGCATTGGACCCAGATCTGCCATCACATAACATGCCAGCAGATCATGGTCAGTACTGTCTAAAGACCATGGACCCAGATCTGCCATCACATAACATGCCAGCAGATCATGGTCAGTACTGTCTAAAGACCATGGACCCAGATCTGCCATCACATAACATGCCAGCAGATCATGGTCAGTACTGTCTAAAGGCCATGGACCCAGATTTGCAATCACATTACATGCCAGCAGATCATGGTCAGTGCTGTCTAAAGACCATGGACCCAGATCTGCAATCACATAACATGCCAGCAGATCATGGTCAGTACTGTCTAAAGACCATTGACACAGATCTGCCATTACATAACATGCCAGCAGATCATGGTCAGTGCTGTCTAAAGACCATGGACACAGATCTGCATAACATGCCAGTAAATCGGGGTCTATTCTGTTTTCTTGCAGAGCATATAACCCTTATCTGCCAGTATTTTGGGTTCCTTTTTGCAGGTTATGCATAGATACATTGTATCACCATTTTGAAAGCTGTCTGATATATTTTCAGTTAATTTCTTCACAAAAAGGATACCATTCACATTTAAAAGCTGATACATTTTTTGAAAAAATTTAAATTAATTTTTTTTCAGAAAAGAGTCCCTCAGTCACTGTTTGATAACTGTTTGAAATCTGGGACATCATGCATTAAATATATTGAGCTTGAGAGGCAGGTGGATGGAAACCTTAGCTTTGTACTAAACATCAACAGTCGAGGTCATGTGACAGTGAAATCCATATCAGATGTAGTAAAGGGGAAACTTCAGGAAGGAGACAGGTATGCCTTTTAAGATGAAAAAAGATGCAATTTGCTAAGGAAAATAGCCATAATAATAAGTCAAATTCAGAAGTTTCTGATTTCTGTTGTCTTGCCAGCATAGCATAAGTGAGATATATATGAATAAGTTTTTGTATGGCACTGTTGTTGTGATATTTTTTTAAATTTAGCATAGAGTACCACTTGTCAAGAGCAAAAATATATTACTGTGACCTACTTTTGATACTCCATCAATTACATTAAACTAATATATTTAACACAATTACTTGGACACCTGTGTATGGTTATTGGTATATTCATTACTTTCAAAAGTAGGTCATTGAGATCTGCTTCATATGTCATGTTGATTACATTAACATTTGTATTTAGCTAGTTTTTCTGACATTGTTGTTTGTACAGTTATGAAACTAGATGGCTGTATTTATATTGAAGGGTGCTACTCACTATTTAAAAAACAAGTTTGCCAATTTTTCCAGTTATTATATTAAGTTTGTGTATTTAGCTTAGTTTCTTGGATGTTGATGTGTACACTTCTGCTTTGTTATCATTGTGTGGAATAACTTATAGTTGTGTTCAAACATAATTTGTGAGGAATTATTTATTTGTTTTAATTATTCAGTGGAATTACCACATGTTCATTGACTTTTTGGAGTAAAACACTACTTTAGAATTATTGAGAACTTCATTTAAAAACATTCTGGATTATATCATTGTGTTAAACCAAGTCATTTAAAGATTATTGGAATTCATTTGGAACATTCTTTACTTTTGGAGTTTTGGTAGAATATTTAGGATCATTTGGGATTTAATTTATAATACTGTATGTGTCTTTAATGTTCAGTTTGTATTTTTGGGAAATTAGTTATTTGTTGATGTTACTGAACAATATTGGTTTTCCTTTTTGTAACAGTTTAAAAATATAGTCATTACAGAACATACTGAGAATTCTTGTCATATTTCCAATAAGACTCACTTATAAGTTGAGCAAACAACATATACCTGTCAGTCAGGGTTTGTGTTGTTGTTTTGTACTGATCACTCCTAAAAAAAACTACATTGACCCATTTCTCTTCACACATTATGCAAATGTTGACTTGGGCCTTTTCAGATTGCAGTTGGACTTGAAATGCAAACAAGTATATTTGGTGACAATAATATTCATATATTCTATGCCTATGCTAGCTATGTTTTACTGTATTAATGAATCCAAAGAAAGTCTATAAGTTTTTTTTTTGTTCAATGTGTATTAAGGATCCTAGAGGTCAATGGCAAAGTGCTGGGTAACCTGTCTCTAGTCCAAGAAGATGTGGAAACTAGTCTGCAGATGTTACTTGACCGCCAGGACAGCATGCAACTTGTGGTCATCAGAAATATTGATAAGCAGAATGGCAAGTAAGTTTATATTTGCAACTGGACAGAAGTGCCTGTGAATATGGATCAAATTGTAAACCTGTGATCCATCTCTACAGGCCACTCATACTGTTTACGCCTCTGTGGACTGCCCTAAATTATGTCCCATACTGTTATACATCCCCACAGATTGCCCTAAGTCATATCCCTAACTGTTATGCACTTCTTCAGACCACTTTAAATCATATCCCATACTGTTAAGCAACCCCTACAGACTGCCCTAAATCATATCCCAAATTGTAATGCACCCCTACAGACTGCCCTAAATCATATCCCAAATTGTAATGCACCCATACAGACTGCCCTAAATCATATCCCAAATTGTAATGCACCCCTACAGATTGCCCTAAATCATATCCCAAACTGTTATGCACCCCTACAGATTGCCCTAAATCATATCCCAAAATGTAATGCACCCCTACAGATTGCCCTAAATCATATCCCAAACTGTTATGCATGCCTACAGATTGCCATAAATCATATCCCAAAATATAATGCACCCCTACAGATTGCCCTAAATCATATCCCAAACTGTTATGCACCCATACAGACTGCCTTAAATCATTTCCCAAACTGTTATGCACCCCTACAGACTGCCTTAAATCATTTTCCAAACTGTTATGCACCCCTACAGACTGCCCTAAATCATATCCCAAATTGTAATGCACCCCTACAGATTGCCCTAAATCATATCCCAAACGTAATGCACCCCTACAGATTGCCCTAAATCATATCCCAAACTGTTATGCACCCCTACAGATTGCCCTAAATCATATCCCAAACTGTTATGCACCCCTACAGATTGCCCTAAATCATATCCCAAACTGTTATGCACCCCTACAGATTGCCCTAAATCATATCCCAAACTGTTATGCACGCCTACAGATTGCCCTAAATCATATCCCAAAATGTAATGCACCCCTACAGATTGCCCTAAATCATATCCCAAACTGTTATGCACGCCTACAGATTGCCATAAATCATATCCCAAAATATAATGCACCCCTACAGATTGCCCTAAATCATATCCCAAACTTATGCACCCCTACAGACTGCCCTAAATCATATCCCAAACTGTTATGCACCCCTACAGACTGCCCTAAATCATATCCCAAGCTGTTATGCACCTCTGCAGGAACCAGAAACCAAAGTTTAAAATATCTGACTTAAATGGTATAAGACAAAGATTGTCATCTTAGGGCACACATACCACAAGGTGGCATGTTAAGAAATTGTGTGTGGCACACAAAGGGCAGCCAAAAATCTTGATTTTAACAGTGTAACTCTCTTATTGGTGGCACACGCTCTTTCATTTTTGTAATCAATCCAGACAAAGTGGCACACTATGTAAAATAGCTTGCCAACCCCTAGTGTAGGATGAATTTCACTCATCCACATGTCCACACAGCAAAGGCAACTTTATTTCTTCCATTTCTTTAAAAAGTATATGCATATTATTGTCAGTAATTTCTCTTTTAAGATGTTAAGTCTGACAGTATATATTCGTCTTACAGTATCCCAGAGTCTGAGAACATTGAAAACACCAACAGTGATGAGTGGCGGTGGAAAAAAATGCGATCTCTGTTGGTTCAGATGATGAATGAAGAACCAGAGTCAAGCTTGGAAGAATTGGGCATTGCTGTGCAGAAGGATCAGGTGATCACTGACAGATACACATTAGAGGTATTTTGTATACCACATTCAACATAATACATATTGTGAGGTTAGGGATTATCATAAAGAGCACCCAGAGATGATGTCAGTATCCCAGTCACTAGAAAAATTAGATCCCTTTGCCTCTGTTGCAAGCTGTACATTTTGAAGACTCATTTGCTCACCCAGTTTTGTCTTGCCCAGTGAAACGTGTTGTAAAGCCGTTTTAATATCAGGAATACATTTCCTGTCAAAGGGTAGGTCATAACTAATCCTACTGACATCCAATTTTTTATTATTTTTTTATCAGTTATGTTTTTATTATTTAAAATTAATTTAACTACTTATTATTAATATTTCTAAATTTCAAGGATATGTATCTTCCTTTTCATATCCATTTTTTTTTTACCTTATTATTCTTTTATAGATATTTTGAATACATCTGGTTTGATGGTACATTGATTAATATTACATGATGAGTCTTAGATGCTTTTAGTGAGTCTTGCACCATCATTATCATCAGAGATTGTGTTTTGAAGGTCACAAAAAAGCCATTATTATCAGTAGTGAACTTTTGTGGTTTCACACCACTTATTATCTTCAATACTGTATTGGCAGATGTATTGCTGGTATTACATTTTTTTTGTTTTTCTCACACCATTCATTATCACTGTCAGTATTTTTTATTTGTTGTTTGCTGTTTCAGAGACTTCTCATTTTGCAAGAAATAAACTTATCACTGATTTCACATAAATGCGACATAGGAAAATCACTTGGAACACATATCCCACCTCTCTGTCTCATGCTAGTTTTGAATGTATCGATTGCAGTTCTCCATTCCTTCATTTGTGGTCAAAGTTTTGGACCTCGCTGAGTGTACATAAGTGTATAAGGGGAGAAGTATGTGGGATCCTTCTCCAAGACCCTCATGACTGCGAAGAAGAGAACTATTCAATCAAGGATAATAAGGGATTCTTCTCTGGGCCTAAAGAGACCCAAAAGAAGAACTGCTCGTCATCAAAGAAAAACACTCATAGAATTCAGGATGATATAGGATCTTTCATTTTATGAATCGTAAAGCCATTGGACCCCTGATGGTTGATCTTACTCAGTATTTCAGTCCATGGTCCCTCCCAAGGAAGAAAATACTTGGATAAAGAGTGGGAGTGCTTCTCCTGCCAAATCCTGATGGTGACAAGCAGAAAAGCCACATTGAAAAGGGAGAGCAGCATTCCTGCTCTGTATGTTCTGATGAGGGCTTCACTATCAGATCAGAGTGTCTTGACCAATCATTGACCAGTGACTCAACACAGAGCACCAGTCACCAGGACATTGCATCAGTGGAGGAATCTACTGTAGCAACACAGAGGATATTTTCTGCACAGCAGCCCACAGATTATCCAGCTTCATGGTTGATTCATGCTATGTGTTCTTTTTGCCAGGACAAGTTTTTCTAGCAAAATGCATTATTCAGGCCAGGAAATGGTCCACATGCAAGGTTTAGTGCAGAGTGGAGAATCTTTTGTGATTGGTGCGATATGAAATGTGATAATTCCGACTATGGCAGATTTTCATCTTTTCCTTTTAGAGGAGAGAGAATGCTCAGCTTCTACTTTGATAGGGCAGCCCTATATAACATGCTTAAATTGCCCAGTCATTGGTTTGAATCCTCATATTTCTAATTGTATCAGATATTTTGAGCTGCAGAGACCTGTTTTATGATTTGGCCACTTCTAAAGGAAGAAGAAAGTAAGCAAAGTATCTTTTCATTCTGTTGATATTTTGGCATCCACATTTTGGCATCCACATTTCCAGGTCCTCACAATTAGTAGAGTTAATAAGTTCCTTACTAGGGTCAAACTCACTGGTGTGCTGACTGCTTCAGTGGCCTAGTGGTTAGAATATCCACCTCAGATACAGGAGGTAGCGGGTTCAAAACTGTCTCCAAGTCATTACCAATGACTTATAAAAATGGTACTGGCAGCTCCCTCACTGAATGCTCAGCATTAAGAGGTTAATGTTAGGGCTGGTTGGCCTTGTGTCAAGATAATATGACTGGGTGGGACATGATGCTACATGTCTGCAGCATGATGCCCTAGCGCTAGACATCAGTATAAACTCTCACACTGCAGACATCATAGCAATATGACAAAGGCTCCAAGCTGTGCGAATCGAGCAGGATAGCAGCTGCAGAGATTGGCCTTATCAGCTACCTGCGCACACACAGAATAGAACCAGCCCCTCCAACTCACTGATGACTAGAGTGGTCTTTGTCGACTCAACGGACAAACAACAATGACTAAAGACTTGTTAAAGTTATGTTAAAAACCCAAATCACACACTCACTGGTGTGCTTAGTATCATAAAAGCCTGCATAACTAACGTATCCATGGTAGACTCAATGTCCTAGCCAGTTCATTAACAAGGATAGACCAAGTGCTTCATATGCAGTGGTCCCTCTATGCTTCCATCTTCCAGCTGATATTAAGCCTGTTCATGACAAGGTGGAAAAAAACAAACTCCCTACATTCATCTATCCCAAACCCAGACACATGGGCCATTAAAGTCCATTTCAGTTAGTGGTGGTGGGAATCTGGAATGAATGATCAGCTGGTACCACAGGAATAAATTATAGCAACCCTCATGCTGCCACATCTGGAGAATCTCCTCCTTCATACTTTTGTCTGTGATGTTCCATGAGAAAGGTGTTTAAATTTTGGGCAAGATCATGATAGTTAGATAACCCCCCACTTTGAAGGTATATGAGAGTAAATGCCATGTTTTTACCAACTGATGTCACGATAATGTTACACCAACCTCGGTTTTATTCCTCAGCTGCTTTCTTTCTTTCTTTTCCTCTTTGAGGACAAGAAGTTACACCCTGTCACAATCAACGGATATCATTGCATAATTATGACATGGAGAGAATGGCATTGGTTTCAAAAAGAATAGGATGACATTGAGAGGATGGCATTGGATCCATAAAGGATAGGATGACATAGTCTACAAGAAGGATAGGATGATATTGGTTGCATTAAAGAACTTTCTGATTGTTGTCCAGTTTGTTCTTGATATGGTTAAAAAAGTTATCATACAAGACTGATAGCTGTATATACTGTCTATTGATCCATTTCAACAGCACAGTCATGCTATTGATGCAGCCTTGTTTTGTTTCTGAGAACAGGTTACTGCAAAAAGCAATCAATAAATAATTTTTCACCCTCTCTCTCTGAGGCATATGGACATTGGCCACATTGGCCATCAAAACAATGGCCACATTGGCCATCAAAACAATGGCCACATTGGCCATCAAAACAATTACCACATTTGCCATCAAAACAATGTCCACATTGGCCATTAAAACAAGACAAAACCTTACATGTGCTGACATCTTAGTTAAGGGAGTTAGGAAGATTTGTGCTCTGAAATATTAGCGATTTCCATGAGCCAGGTCTTCAAATACAATCTCCAGTTTGAGACAGTGGACTTACTTGGCTGCCATGCTTAGTCTACTCTTTCCAGCTTTAGTTTTGGAGACAAGACATATTTTAAAGAAGAGAGCTGAATCTTCTTGGGCTATAGCTACCCAGACAAATACCATACTGAATGCTGAAAAATATCCTTCTCTTACCTATTCTTCTAATGTTACTGTAAATATTTTAGTAAATTAAGCTTTACAAAAAATTCTTACCTCATCACATCACTCTCAATCCCTTCCACCCTTCCCCACAAATGTTTTTATAGTTCCCACTCAAGTGTAAAATAATAAAGATCAAGGATAAAAGAAAGTGGGTGCCTAACAGGAACAGGCGAGTTAACCTGTAACAGTTACTTCCCTTAACATACATACATACATATATATATATATATATATATATATATATATATATATATATATATATATATATATATATATATATATATATATATACACACACACACACACCACAGACAGCACAGAAAGTGTCATCACTAAATTCTATAGAAGTATACTTGATAATAGTAGGCAGAATTAATATTTAATACAAATAATACTATCATGCAGGTTAGAGAAGTTTTAATTCATATTCTATGAAGATTCGAACTCAGGTCCATGGTAAACAGCACCCATCATGTTGCCTGCACACACCAGCCCATATTCCATCATGACTAAGCATGCACACCACCTTTAAATGATGCAACTGAATCAGTGTTATATGCACTGGTGTATAAAGAAACACTCACATGATGACTTAGTAATTAATTGTCATCTATCTACAATCATTATGTGTTAATTTTACATCAAGGGTGTACTTAAAATGTTTTGTTATTAAGCTTCTACACAGCAAAAATATTTTACAAATGTTTATAGCATACTTTTGCTCACTGACATACTTTTTTTCTGTTTTGCAGAATGAAATAAAAAAATTGAAGGAGCAAATCAAGTTTCTGGAGCAGAAGAATGAAAATCTACAGCAAGAACTTGATTCAAAGGTAAGCTGTCACAGACTGGTTCCCATACAGACTGGTACCCAAACAGACTGGTTCCCAGCTATCAACACCATAAATCTGAATCTCCTGTTGCAGAATTAGCTGGCAGATTTGGGTTTTACACATCAACAGTGTAGATAATGCAGTATGCTGTAATAAATCTGGGCTGATGTTATTAGCATTTGCGTTTTCATTTTACAAATGTGGATTTTGTCATTTCTATGGGTATATAACTCCAGTTGTTTATCTTTCAGTGCTTTGAAAAGCATGATAGATCAAGGTCTCCTATCTGTCCAGCCATATGTCAATTCATTAGGCATCCTTCCATCCATTACTCTCTTGTATAACTTAAACTCGATTAAATAGTCAAACCTGACATAAGCAACCACCCATAGAAAATTGCCATACATGCCTATGTATACAGGTGGCCTTGGAACGCATGTACAATTGCTGCTATTTATTATTATTATTATTATTATTATTATTATTATTATTATTATTATTTATTATTATTATTATTATTGTTGTTGTTGTTGTTGTTGTTTCAGCATGTAGCATGATTGTCTACTTGCACTGTATAATTTTGTCAATTTGCCCAAGTGGTCTAAAGCACTTGCCTTTACAGATCACTGACCTCTGTCCACATGGGTTCACGTCTCAGGCTTGACCAGTGTTTGTATGTGATAAAGCTTGCCAGTAGCTTCACTTGGGTCAGTCGTTCTTCCCTTGTTCTTCATGCACAAAATATACTGACTTCCATCTATAGCCTATCATGTGCTCAAAAATGGTGTTAAAACCATAAAAACATCAACAGTCCTTCTGTTCTGATGGAAATAGATTTCCTGAAGCTTTTGTAGCATGTTTTGGTTTTTAGATACAGTAAGGAGATAGCTAGCTAAGTTACTTGTATATTGCAAATGAAGTCTGCAGTCTGAGAAGTAACAAACCTAGAGAAAGTCAACCAGATGGTTCATTCAAAGATTTTTTATGCCTTTTTGAGTTTAAACTCTGATCTCATCCTGTTTTGCTGTAAAATTTTCACGAGTTTTATCCTCAGTTATATGTTCTTGCAGAAATTGGCATAACATTTCCTTTATTATTTTGAACTGATGGAATATCTAATATGACATAGTAAATGTAGTCTTGGTTGATTATTTATTTTTTGATTCAAAAGAATAATGATTAAATGCCTGGTAATAGTTTTGTTGCAAAAGGCCTGATCATGCTGGTATCCATGTCTGCTAGCGACACTGGACATTTTGATGCCACCAAGGTGCTGCCAAAACTTGTGGAACACTGCTGAACCTCATGTTCATGCACGGATACTCAAGGTATGCAGTCTTATCCATGACAATGCCCAAGCTCATGACAGATTTCCTGAAGGAACACAGCATCCAAATTTTGTCACAGTCCCTATTTAGTAGCAAGTGATATTTGGCTGGATCTTGTTATCAAGAATTGATGAAAGGCAGCTGATTTGAACATTTGAACATTTCTATGTCATTGGAAGTGCAATTTTTAAACTGTAATGACAACATATCAAAAAATGAATTCAAATGTCATGTAATAATTGGCCAGTCAGACGGAGAAAGTGTATGGAGGTGGATGTGAGTATGTTGACGGGATGCACAGTTGTATTGGAAGAAATTTTGATGCATGGTACAATAATATTCAAAACTTTTAAATACTCCTTGTACATATTTCAGACACTCGACCTTCAGGAAGCAGAGGATGAGAGGGACCAAGCCATCAGTAAACTCCATGAAGTGACCAAAGAGAGAGTTACAAAAAGTAAGCTTTATCTCCCTTTTGAGAATACAAGCTTTATCTCCCTTTTGAGAATACACTGTATGAAGATTTCATCTCAGTTGCACAGTGATCAGTCTAAATTATTTATAATGTCTATTTCTTATGTGATCAGTCTGAAGAAGGGTGTGTGTGTGTGTATGTGTGTGTGTGTGTGTGTGTGCACACATGTGAATGCTTGCATTAGTAGAGAGAACTCTTTTTGTTGGAAATTGGTTTATAGTTCATGCACTTAGTGATTCATCATGTAAGAATAAATATCATACTTGCTTACAAGTATATAGATAAATATTGATGTGTACAACTGATAATACAAGTTTCTCAGAAGCAGGAGGCTTGGCATGCAGACTGTGTATAGATTATTGTTCTACATGTGTGGTCAGAATGCTTTAGGAGTGGATTATTTGTATATCTGAGATTTTTAGAATGAAATAAAATAGATTGATTTGAATGATTGATTCTAATTAGGTACCACATTTACTCATTTTGCAAAATGCTTTCAAATGAGAACTGCCAAAACCCATATCTGCCATTGCAGGTTGTGTACAGTGATCGTACCTGGAAATTATAAAATGTTTGTACACCACTCCCTTAGTAACTCTTGACCTGATAACTTACAAACATGAAATCAGACTTGGATCCTTTTTTTTACCATTAAATACCAATACTTTTTATCCTTTTCTGTTTAACGTGAAGAAAATTGTGATCAAGATTGGTAATTGAAACCTTGATATATTGCTCATTTTGTTGTCAAAAACAGTTGATATGACCTAGAAATTGGAATCATTATTATGAAATTATCAACTTTTAATATGATGGCATGTATTTTATTAAAATTTCTTTCCAAACAACATTCTTGGTACACCGTAAATAACTGTACAGCAAAATTTCAATCAATGAAAATGTTACTAATGCTTACTTGAGGCACTATTATAATAAATAATTTAAATTAAATAAGTTTTATCAAAAGAAATGCGCGATTTAGTTATGTCTTTTAGTTTGGTTTAAGTGTGATGATCATAAATACAATGTGCCCAGTTGTATTCAAACATGAACCATGTGTGTCTACCATAACAACTGTGTCTGCGAGCATTTCTATGAGAAGTTAATTAAGTTCTGTTATGTATATTTAATTTAATTGTTTGTTTGGGTTTTTTTTAGTAATAATTATTTCATTACATGCTGTTATAATGTAACATTGTATGTTGGACTTGACCTTGTCCAAAACTGTGTTAATTTCTGTATGTTGTTTCCAGTATTTTATATATTTTGGACCGGAGTCTTTTTCTTCAAATTATTGAATTCAGGTTATTGTTTTCTCTTTAAATACAAAAGTACTCTAATAACATATTTAGATAAAGACATTCACTGGAATTTATTGTGTATTCAAACCCGGAATTATATTTGTGTGATTCAGCAAAAGACTGTTGACACATCAACACTCTATAATCGGTTACAGATACATCATGCCTTCAATTTTTGGATTTATTATGGAATTATACTGAATTTTATTCAGGACTTCAAAGTATTAGGACTTGTATTTGTAATTCCTGGATTATTTTGGCATTTAATTTGCAATACCATAATTTCTTTTTTTTTCATTTTCACTTTTTATTCTAAGGAAATACATTATATAATAAAGTTTACAAAGTTTGTTGTCTTTCACTCTTTTTTGTTACTTATTTTAAGAGTGTAGACTCATAACAGTTGGACTGAATTTTGAGCTGACCTTGTAGTAACACATTAATTAGACTTTTGTATCCAATAAAAGGAGTAGAATATATAAATAGTTAAAGGCTTGCAAATCCAACCTGTGTAACAGCTAGTGGCCCCGGTCGAGTGTCAGGTCAACTCATTTCAAATGATCAATCAAACACTGTTACACTTTTTTGGGGTGAATGTAATCTAATTAAACTACCTTAAATTAGCATGCTCATTCACAAATGTGATCAAATATGGCAAGATAACCAAGCAATACTTGATGATAAAAAGTTCTGTTTCACAGATACATTTTATTAATGAGAAGCTAGTTTCAGAGTTTGTAATTAATTTATAACTATTGAATTGACTCTTGGAGATTTCCTCATGGATGAGAAGAAGTTTCACTATTGTTTGCAATGAAATCATGGCATCAATATGTTACTAACAGAACAATTTTAACAAATGACTGTCAATTATGATGGTTGTTTTAAGATCTAAATGTTTGTTTTCTTAATAAGAGGAATCTTGTTTCATTGTAAATTTGAATTGATAACTAGTCTGGTTCCCTTCTTAGGATTTCATTGCATTCCACAATAGTAGAGAGCAAAACAGGTAATATATGGTTCAGGGAACCAGACTACTCAACAACTACATAAAGCAGTGATGTAATACACAATGTTTTTACATGCATGTGAAACCAGTTAGGGTTGGAATAATGTTGACCATTGGGCATCTTGAAAAAAAAGGTAATTTTTGCCAAAAAAAATTAAGAACTTTGTTAGAAAAATGCATTTGACCATTCAACAAACAGTTTACCCCCCCAATCATGGTTTTTTTTATGTCCAGCAAGGATGGCATCATTTCATATTGTTATGGAGGTCCCTCGATAACTAGCTCCCTCACTTATTGTATGGTCAATATTTTTTAACCCTGTTGTACATGAGGTATCAAGGTAGTGGTGTACTTGAATTTAAGCTCAAGATTTATGACTAACCAATTGTAAAAGACTTTACTTTTTGTGATGCCTTTTTTGATTGGCTGATTATGTAGCTTAATATTAGACTTAAGATCAAGTTGTGGTTTCAGTATTCATGCAACCCTTCAAACAGAGTATACACTGATAAACTGCTGTATGTTGCAGGTAGATTTGGAAATGACATGAAATCATATCAGTGTTGCAGACATTTCTCAAAGGGCTATTATTACCATAAATTATATTGTTGCCAAAAAGTGACAGGTTCCAGATCATAGGTAATATTGAATTTAGTTCCAGTATTTCCTTATGGAATATTATCAAAAATAGAATATTGTCAGAATTGATTAAAATCTTTTGAAAAACCTTGTTGTCAACACATCTCTTGGATTTGCAGAAAATGGCATTTTTTGTTGGTGCTTATTTTCTTTGATTGAGACAGACACATGTTTTGAAAGAATGGTTAGGTGTTTGAATTTTGTGGTTTGTCGAAGCTCTGAAATGCAAAAAATTGGTACCCATGTAAAAAAAAGTGAATTAGCAGTATAAGCTGCTCATAGTAATATTAATTTTCATCATTCTTTTTTTTCAGACAGTAGAAGCCGGGGTGGTTCTGAATATTATTCCATGACAATGGAGTCATTAAATATCCAGTCTGCATCAAAGGTAAGTGCACCAGTCAAACTGCATATAATTTACAGACATTGACATCATATTGTACACCAAGTGAATTGAGTTTCAAAAGATAAAAATGTGTATCTGGATGAAGATATCCTTTATACATAAAAGATGTCTCCTATAAAGATCCTTTATACATAGAAGATATCCTTTATCAATAAAAGTTATCTTATGTACATAGAATATATCTCTTTATGCATAGAAGATGATCCTTTATACATAGAAAATATCCTTTATATCTAGTAATACAGCAAGTATCTGTAATGTGTATGTAGATGAATATATCATTTATATATAGTAGATATTCTTTGTGCACAAAAGATATGCTTTATACATAGAAGATATCCTTTATGCATAAAAGATATCTTTTATCAATAGAAGATATCTTTATGCATACAAGATATCCTTTATGTATGCAAGATATCCTTTATGCATACAAGTTATCTTTTTGTGCATAGAAGATATCCTTTATACATAGAATATATTCTTTGTGTGCTGAAGATAAATATTTTTTTCGTTGCAGACATCAAGTATATAATTAATACATAGAATATGTCCTTTATATCTAGTAATACAGTAAATGTCTGTTATCCCTGGACCAGTTGTGTAAACTTTTAATAATACAGACCATTTGTATAAACTTTTAATAATACAGACCAGTTGTCTGAACTTTTAACTCATCTAGCCATTTGTTTGAGCTTATAACTACTCCAGACAAATATAATGTCCTCTAAATTTTTTGTTTATATTCATCCAGATCATCAATAATTTAAAACAAAATAGTCATCTTGAGGGGAGTCCAGATGAGAAAATTTTTACTGTATAGAATAATACAGGACACATCATCATCTCTGTAATTATCATGATTAACATCGTCATCTATATCTTCTGCATTAGTCAACATAAACTTAGATGAATTATTACTAAAGAGTTGGTCTGAGAAAGCTGCATCATATGAATTCCATTTTCAGGTGAGGCACTTTTCTAGGAACTCTTGTTGAAGTTATTCATTTTTCTTTTTCTTATTATCATTACTGTCATTAATTCCTTTGATTCACAGGAAGAGGTTGTTGACTGCTTAAAAGAGATCGTTAAAGAGGCCAGCAGACAGAAGTGGTACCTGGATCACTTAATCTCTGTGGTGATAGATGAAGCTCCATGGATGCTAGAGGAAGTGGACGCTGACATTGACTCCTTAACAATCACTGACCAGTCTGAGGAATTCTGCTAGAAGAAATTCTAAATGTACTAGACTTTTCTTTTTATGCAGAATGCAGATTGAACAGGCTTGATTGATTTTGAAGAAACATTAGTTGATTTTTTTTATTCCTGTGCAATTACTGATCACACGGAAATGTTGATTAAAGGATCATTCCTTTCTATCTCCCCCATCAGTAAGAAATAAAAGGGGGGATATAGCTAACATGATTTACCCCTATTTACATTTATATGTCAAAAAATGCATTAATTCAGCATGAAATTAAAATTGTATTCATACTTTATTTTTTAAAATACTTTCACATCATTGACATAGATGCTGTTGAGGTAGGCACTGTATATTGATGTATTTTTGTTGTAGAAATTTTAAAGGAAGAAGTTCAGGTGCAAGTTAGCTTAAACTATTTCATGGTTTTCTTTGAATGTACAATTTTTGCCAAACAGTTCTCTCATTTCCTTGCCAGTTTACATTAGTCATTTATTCATACAGTTACAATTCAAAGCACCTGCTTTACCTGGATTCCATAATGGTGCCTAAGAGAGAGGGATTACCATTAGAGTAACTTTGCATGTACAATATTGTCAGTACACCCATTACCCAGTTAGGGTTGTTCCATTAAAACATACATGGGACCAAGGGAAGGCACTTTTAAAGTGGGGTATTCACCCATAGATGCATTTTAGAAATTTATTATGTTAAAATGAGCTCTGTGAAATCAAAGTATCCTGGCATATATTTTTTAAAAACTGCTTTCCCTGGGTACCATGTATGTTTAAATGGCACAGCTTTCAGGAAAAAAAGGCTGTGATTGATGGGTTTTTCTCCATTCATTTCTTATATTAGATGGAACTTTTTATGTGAAGTCAGTTTGTATATTGATTTTACCATCAAAAGTCATATAACTGTACTTGTTACCATACAGATTTGGTAAAATTCTTTACGTTGAAAGTTAAAATTATTATTTTAAGATCATTTTTTTGTGTCACATGCATATACCTCATTTGCAATATTTGTTTTCAGTTGTTAAAATTAATCGATTTCTTGATTTATTGATTTAATAATATGCTATGGTGTATATCATCAGTTACTGATCACTAACAAATTAACTCTCAAAAATGTTCAGAACTTTATATTAAAAATCAAAATGCACTGTACATATAACCTTTATGTGTCCTGTTTAAACAAAATTGATGAATATTCTTAAGTTACAATATTGGGCATTATACATGTTGAACGGTGGAAGTCCTGATATTGATTGTCTTCCTTTCATTGTTTGCAATCTCATTTTCCTGCAGTATGTTTCTCGTTTTCATGCAATATTTTATGGGGTCAATTCTTTATCATATGGTTTGGGTAGAAAGTATATGTTACAATTTTGTATGTACATTTTCCTTTTCACTGACTGGTGCTTCCAGAAAATGTGTGTGTGTGTGTGTGTGTGTGTGTGTGTGTGTGTGTGTGTGTGTGTGTGTGTGTGTGTGTGTGTGTGTGCATGCATGCATGCGTGTGCACCTATGCACTTTTCAATCCATTATCACTCTTTGGCAAGTAATATTTTTATCTTATTTTGAACGATATAAGTTTGTATCAACAACGTCTTGTACAGATTCAGTAACCAGCCAGTTATATTAATGAAGTGATTTTGTGCATAGTTGGCTTGACATCTCTTCGGAACCCATATTTCTGATTTGATTTACCACTCTAGAGATGGCATTTCTGATCATATATGATAAATAAACTGATTGTTCACAGTTCAAATTTATCTCATTTTAACTCAGTGATAACTGCTATTTGTATTTGAAAATCTCATGTGATGTAAATGATCTATTGCAGTTTGAATTTTACAGTCAGTACAGCATTTTGCAAACCACCAAATTTGTCTTCAAAATCCTTTAGTATGATTGTTATTCTCATGTTTCATAGACGTTTTTGTGATGAAAATTTAAGATGGTCAGTCCTTGCATAAAGCATAAATAAATTCAGTGGGAACAAAATAAAGCCTTGTCAGTTGCTAAGTTAAATCCAACTGCAATCAACATAGACACTGATCTGTCACCACATAATGTGATGGCAACACAAGGTGTATGTTGTTTGTTGTACTGATTACTTTTAACAAACTGCATAGACCCAGATCTACTGCTGCATTAAGCCACAGCATATCTGGGTTTTTGCAATTTGCAGCTGGACTCGCCTTACAAACATGTACGTATGGTAGATCTGAAATATTTTCTCAGAGTTGACATTAGTGTATTTTTATATTTATTTGTTTTAAGCATTTTGATTAATTAACTGTTGCAGTAGGATGGTGCCAAATAATAACACATAGTTTATTGAGATTGTATTATTGCTATATTCATGATTTAATAAAATATATTTTGTGCCTTAAAATTATAACAGGGTTACATTTCACAACAGGGTATGGTTTTAACTAAATAGATTTGTGATTTGTCAGGGTAGTCTGTATATGCACATAAATATTTGGATTTGAATTTATCATTTTATTATACCTAGTTCTTCTAATACTTTCACATAGAATTTGTTATTTACTGTTAATATTGTAAAATTTGGGTAATATTTACAAGCATTTCTGTATTTATGTTTAAATGTTGTTGGAAGTGTGCTTGTACATTCTAGATCTTAGAATACTTTCTTATGACTCATAGGCCCATTGGCCTTTTATTAATTGAAAAATACCTTTTAATCTTAAGTTTTTTTTTATACTTAATGAAGAAAATTTTCAGACTGCTAATTTTGAATATTTCTTCTACAACATTAGGTTTAAATTTAGTAAAATTACAACAAATTCCCAAAATTTATTGTTACAATTAACAAAAAGATTGGTTATCCAAAAATTTATTAATTGCATTCTCCTGACTAATGCTTATTTTGCTGTTTAGCAAGAGAGAGAGAGAAGGAAGAAGAACATTGAAAATAAGTAATCCCCATTCATAGGGTATAGAAGTTGAGCTGCAAACACATATCTTCTTTGAACATTTTAAGATTTATGAAGGAGAAATGAGTCAAATATCAGTTTGATTAGATGAAGGATTAGATTTAATGGGGTCACACATGTAACATTTTAAAAACTGGTTTATTTTTTTTAAGATTGTCTTTAACTTTGATTTGAAAAAAGAATCAGATGTATTTATTTTCTAAGTGTGACCCTTACTATATAAAAGTTGGAAAACACATTGTGATTATGTATCTGTGTTTGAATGCATGGTATTTCCAGAATTCTTTTGAATAATTGTCATAATTTATTTCCCCATTTTTGTGGTTTAGGACCATAGGTATAGCATTAGCCATTTCAGTTTCCGTGGTAACACTGTTCATTTCATAAACTATTACAAATTACCTTGTGCTATAACCTGTGTTAGCAAATTCTTCAGTGATACTTCACTTCTGTATGCTATCAAGTTGATACCCATGCCAACTTTTGTTAGGGTCATATTTTTTAATGGTTTTTTTTCTTAAATTATGCAAAGTTAAATTTATAATACTAGTGAATATGGGATGTTAAGCTATGGAAAATTTAAAAACTTGTCAAACAGAAACATCCATAATTGACCTTTAGGTTGTAAAACTGGACTGGACAAGGAAACAAATAAGACAAAAAGTGCATAGTGTGAAGTGCTTGCAGTTACAATAAGTGAACAAAATTTCCTCATATGTCCAATTGGTCTACATTAAAGCTCTTTTGAAAAATAGAGTTCCAGCATCAACAACAAGCATCGGTTCACAAAAACCTGTATGACCCAGGTGAAACAAATGAGTGCCTGTTGAATTTCAATAACTTCTTCCACATCTATCCTCCTTCTGTTTGGGACATATTTCAAATTGACACCGTCTGAAAGATGTTCAGTTAAATTCTTTCACTTTTCAGTACATATAATGTTTTGTGTATTGAGGTGTTTGTTGTTTTAAACAATACAGGGAAAAGTTTTGTGTGGGGTTATTTTTGCTATACAATGCACCCATCATTATCCATAAGCATATGTTACTTCATCTTTGCTAGCCATGGTACTGATATGATAACCATATCTATACTGTGGCAGATCAAACAGATATATTGGTGCTTTGTCCTAGCTCATAGCAAAATTTACAGTATATTATGAGTTGCCTCCCTTAGTATGTAATGATGACAAACCAATAGCATGGTGCATTGTACATTGACTGAAAATGGTGGAGGCAGTTGACCTAACACGAATATTTTGTAAGTTTAACATTAAAAACATGGTTATGTACCAGAGGGAAGCCATTACAGGTGTATTTGAGTGAAAAATATTTGTGCATAAATGGACCGGCAATGAGAAATTGCTTATTTTTCAGTCCATTCAAGTTGTGTGCTTACCTTGTCTCAGTCATGTAGGAACAGTGTTCAAATTTGAACACATACTTTTGATTGGATGTAGTGGCTTGCCATCATATCCAATGATATTCACAGACTTGAAGCACATAAATATCTGCTCGATACACCAAGGTGTAGATATGGTTATCATATTGGAACCTTGGCTTGTGAAGATCATATTACCCGGATTAAACAGTCTCTTACCATAATTCTCCTATAACATGTCCATACTATATCATAATGACCATCCACTTTTTCAGAAATTTTGCAAACTTTCGCTGTGAATATGATCTCGTGTTATAATGATCCCAGATTGTTGAAAATTTTAACAAAGCAGGTCTGTTTTGGGAGAAATGTTGAAAATGGGGAGATAAGAAGATCTGGACCATTTGAAAACCTAATTTGTATTCATGTTCTTATTTAATGGCATGTTTCCACAGAGCTAGTCAAGTTTTTATTATACATAGACTTGATTTGTTATATATGTTATTTACTTTCATCTGCAAGACATTGACCTACCATTGTTTGACTTAAGGGTAGTTGTTTTTTGGGATTTTTGTCATCAGCTCCCATGACTGTTACTGGAAAAATATCTATGTAGGTTGTTGAGATAATATGTTTTTTTATTTCTTACTAGTCTTTTTTTCAGAAAGTATGGATGAAAGCATTTAAATATCAGGGATTCTACAAAGTGTGACATTCTACCTGTGAACAGAGTGATAACATCTTTCTACTTACACAAACAGATCATTGAATATATCAGGCTCAAAACTTATGACAAATAGTAATGTCATTTCATAAAGTACGTTGATGTACTTTATAAAGCTTGAACACAGTACAGTAACATTGTTAAAGATGCTCATGCTACCACTGCCAGGAATGAGCAATGTACCCATTGTCATTTAGTTTGTTTGTTTGTTTGTTGTTGGGCTTAACGCCATTTTTCAGCACACGATAGGCTATTCATGGCGGCCAGTAATAATGGTGGAGGAAGAAACCGGGAAATCACCGGAAAGAACCACCGACCCACGAGAAGCTACTGGCAAGCTTTCTCACATATCTACATTAGCCAAATCCTAGACTCGAACACACGCAGATAGAGGTGAGATGGCAGTGATCCGTAACGGACAGCGCTTTAGACCACTCGGCCACTCGGGGCCCCTTTGTCATTTAGTACAAGTTTGTATCTCATCATCTTAAAGCAAGACAAAATAAAATGGTACTTGTTTATTCTAATTCATAAAGAATTATTACATATATACTCATATTTTCTTGTCACTTTACAAGATTTACTTCCTTGTAAGTTAATCTAGTACCTTAAAGTTGTTGAATTTTAAGTGCATTTAATGACACAGGTGTAACCTTTCCAACTGATGCATTCCATTAGAGACCAATATTAGTTATAGGTTTTAGTGGTTAGAAATTGGACTGAAGAAGAATTTGATTTCTTAATTAATCAATGATAGTATAACAACTTTCTTGCTGTACTAAATTTTCAGATTGTTAAATTTCCAAACCACCATTTTATTTATACTTCTTTTCATCCAACATTATTAAGATTTAAATGTTTTAACTTTTTGTCAAATTGTTATGTGATTGGAGGTTATAATTTTGTTGAAGACCTGTTGTAAAAAAAATAAAACACAATTCATGCATGAATGTCTGTAAATCTTTGTATCAAAATTGTTCCTTGTACAGAGCTTGAAGTTTGTTCAAGATAATGTGCCCTCATCCAAATAAAAATGTATTTTCAGAAGATTCTTAATGCAAGTTGTTTTCTTCAAACATTTTTTAAAAAATTAGATTTAAAACATTTTTAGAATCTCTTTCCAAACCACAGTGAGTCTGCTAAATGTGCCAAAACTACTTAATTGAAAATTTTACCTTTGAAATTACTTAGTCCTCAAAAGTTTGTTAAAGTAAAGGCCAAAGAAAATTAAAGAAGGTAAAAAAAAATCAAAAGACGAGCGAACAGATTTATTTGCTAATAGAGATGGATCTGATTTTAGAATGCGATTTATAGCTTTCATTAGTTCATTTTAGAATTTTAAATTATTTTTTTATGTACAAGTTTAGCTTTGAAATGACAGATTAATTTTTTCCACCGTTTCACTAAGTTAAAATGTTCTGTCTGCTTAAAAAATTCACAAATATTTAATTTAAAAAAAAACAATTAACTAATTTAAGCATGTTAAGAAGTGGAACAAAACAGATCATGAATAAGTTCACATTTTCAAAATTCCTCAAAGGTTTTTTGTTAATGATGATTCCTTCATGTTTATCAATGTTTTCCTTGAGGGAAAATTGCTTTGCATATATTTTTTTTATTTCATGTGTAATAAATAAAATGGAGCTCAACTTTCATTTTTATTGTTAAAGACATTCATTCTTTAATATGTGACAAGTGTATTTTCAGTTGATTTTACATTGGCAATTTTGTAACATCACCTGTTTTCAGATCTCAGATTCACACGAGGAAGTTATAGTAATTTTTAGCTCACTAGGGTATAAGACCAAGTCAGCTTATGGTATGGTCTAGTATTTTTTCTTTCCATTGATTTCCCATCCCTTAACAGTATGGTATGGTTTAGGATTTTTCATTTCCATTGATTGGTCTAGTATTTTTCATTTCCATTGATTGGTCTAGTATTTTTCATTTCCATTGATTGGTCTAGTATTTTTCATTTCCATTGATTGGTCTAGTATTTTTCATTTCCATTGATTGGTCTAGTATTTTTCCTTTCCATTGATTTCCCATCCCTTAACAGTATGGTATGGTTTAGGATTTTTCATTTCCATTGATTGGTCTAGTATTTTTCATTTCCATTGATTGGTGTAGTATTTTTCATTTCCATTGATTTGTCTAGTATTTTTCATTTCCATTGATTGGTCTAGTATTTTTTATTTCCATTGATTGGTCTAGTATTTTTCATTTCCATTGATTTCCCATCCCTTAACAGGTTGAAGATTGTTGTCAATCTGCAGGAAGTCCAATTTTGCTCAAGCTTGGAATATGCACTGATATCATCAAGATCATGGACAAATTCAGTCAGAAGCAAGATCCATGCATATTAATAAGATGGTCTTGAATCTGATTGGTTGAGCTTGTTACCACTCTGATGTTATATTTCTGATCCAGTTTTTGATCAGACTTGTAATATTGCTTGTAGAATCAAGATATCAAATGAGTTCAGCAGTGAGCTAAGTTCATGCATACTAATAAGGTGATCTTGCATCTGATTGGCTGTGCTTGTTAGCATAAAGGAGGCTATAATTCTTATCTCTGATATCTGATCTGATTTTGATCAAACTTTAAATATTGGGTTCAATAATAAAGAATGAGATGCACATTATGTCATGTGATCTTTCATATGATTGGCTAAGGATTTTACCTCTTAGGTGGCCATATTACTCAATCAATTTTGATTAAATTGTAGAAGATAAGCTTATCGGCAAAGTGAAATATATGCATTTAATGAGTTAATATTACATCTAATTGACTAAACATGTTACTTGCTGATGAGGTAGCATTTCTTGTCATATATATATATATATATATATATATATATCCTTGAGATCTCTGTTGAGTATGATTATTGCAAAGGTTGATGAATATTAATTAGGTCATTATGCATCTTTTGGTTGAGCTTGTTACCCTCATGAAACCAACTCTAATCTGATTTTGATCCAACTTAGGAAATGGTCTTATGTTTTCAAGATGTCCCTCAGAGTTTGTTATGTGCAGAATTTACACATATTATAGTACAAGTCACATGGGTCATGTAAGCATTCAACCCTGAGAAATGGGCTTTATTTTTTTAGGATTTGATTCAACATACATGTACCTATAAGTGGCAAGTATTCACTTCATTTGGATTCCTATATATCCATATTCCTCTGCAAGGTCATTATTTTGATGCTCCAAGAGGTACATATGGCAAAATCAATGTTAAAGTACATAGATATTTTTGGACAAAATTTATCTAAAGGTGTGATCCAGTACAATTTGGATTGAAAATCGTACACTGTGATGTCATGATGAAAGTTATTTATATTGATAAACAAATTCATACTACCCTTGATTCTGATGATTCCACTAAAGTGCTCTTGTTTCAACCCAAGTTTTTTAAATTGCCACCTTTGTAACAGTCCATAGTGATACATGATGAAGTTTCTTGGTGATGGTTAAGGTGACAGGATTAAATAGAGCAAGGAAGCATTTGACTGGTACATCAATCTGATGATGGAAGCATTTGACTACTACATCAATCTGATGATGGAAGCATTTGACTACTACATCAATCTGATGATGGAAGCATTTGACTACTACATCAATCTGATGATGGAAGCATTTGACTACTACATCAATTGGAGAAAGAAAGCATTTGAATACATCAATCTGAACATGAAAGCATTTGAATATTATATCTGAACATGAAAGCATTTCAATACATCAGTATGAACATGGAAGCATTTGACTACTACATCAATATGAACATGGAAGCATTTGACTACTACATCTACTGCCATAATCAAGTGCAAACTAAATAACTAAATGACCTGTTCCATCTGTGTAATGAGATGCTTTTATTATCTAGATATTGAAAGCATTTTACCAAGTGCATTTGGCAAGGCTGTACAGACTGCTCTGGTGGCCTAGTGGTTAAAGTGACCAGCTCGGAGGTGGGTGGTAGTGGGTTTGAATCTCGGCCAAGTCATATCAAAGACTTACAAAAATGGTACTAGGAGCTGCCTTGCTAGGTACTCAGCATTAAGAGTTTAGTGTCAGGACTGGTTGGCATAGTGTCAGAATAATGTGATTTGGTGGGACATGAAGCCACATATCTGCAGCTAGACATTGCTATAAACTGTCACACTGTAAAATAAAAAGAAAATGTCCCTACCATTGCTTGAGTGAGCAAAAGTGACCAACAAGATAAAAACCTAAAGTATTTATGCTCTAGTTTACAACTAATTTTAAAGTGATACAAATTACATCTTTGAAATATTTACCATTGTGATTAAACTTAGTAACAATTTGTGTTGGCAAAAGGAAGTTCATAAATTAGTAAACAAAAACAAGTACAATCAGTGATTACACTATTTCTTCTAAAATCAATTTCAGAGATTCCAATTATTGACCCCAAAACAAAGAAGCATGTTCAGACTCTAGTAGTATAGTTTACTTGGTTTCAGTGTTGCATGTGAGATCTCATGGGGATGGGGGTAGTGGCAGTGTGTCCGATTCACATTAACATAGATAACACAATGCATTTTAAAGGAGTCGATAGCACATAATGCACTAGAAAATGCAATAACTAATAGTTTTAGCCATCTACCAACATCCCATCTACTAATTCCCATTTGTCTGAATTACCATTCTTTTCAAATTCATTGATTAGATGACAAATTGCATAAATTCAGTGACTTATGTCACCAATTCATGTTTGTCACCATATGTGTATACCTTCAACCTCAACAATCTGGCAGCCATCAAAGAACATGCACAGCAGCTACTGGTAGATTACCACAAAACCTGAATGATTTGATTGATAATATTTTAAAATTAATTACCTGTAGTGACTGGCTGTTGCTAATGTCATCATAGATGTGGAGGGACATTTACTAATCAATCTTTTTCATATTTTTCCTTATAGAAAAGTAAACAGATCAAGATTCTGAAGGTGCATCACTTTATTTTGATATGAAATTTACTTCAATTATGTTTAACTTTTCTTCATGTAAGAGAAAGCACCTATCAAACTTTGCACAGGGTTACCTACAGAATTAATTTAGTAGAGAAATAGTACAAGATTAATAAAGTGAGGGTTTGATTAAATCAAACCAAGCATTTATCTTCATTTGACTGACATATATAATTCGGTATCCTCAAATTTTCCGATTCATTGTGATTCATTGCAAAATCATGTAATTAAAATGGCCACCAGAATTTAAGCCAGACTATTTAGATGTTAATACTGAAAAAATTAGTCTCAGAATCAAAATGAGATTATGCTGTTAATTAAAACTAGTCCAAAACAATGTTTTCAATGGTACACCAGCAAGATACTCTCCTCTTCAAATAACTGTACACTCATTATTCCCACTATGAAAGTGAAGTTATATGGACAACGTTCTTTTGCATACCAGGGCCCAGCAATGTGGAATGAAGTGCCCACTGAACTTAGACACAAAGTCACAGTGATCCCATTCAAGAGGGCTGTTAAAACTCACCTATTTCGACTGCAAGAACAAACTTAAAGACCTAATAATGTTTCCTACCTTAAATATTTTCAGCATGTTTTATGTTTTCTATTTTCAGTTTGTTTGCTTTTATGTAATCATATCATGTTTTTATGTTTTAGGTGTTGTGTAATGCTGTAAATCGATTAGAACTTCTAAAGATTAGGTGCTATACAAAGTCCTCATTATTATTATTATTATTACTTGCTGTTCGACAGTACCAAAAAGTTTCTAGCTGTAACATTAGAATTCTGAGGTTACCAGAGGGTAACAAAACTGACAGTACCAAAAAGTTTCTAGCTGTAACATTAGAATTCTGAGGTTACCAGAGGGTAACAAAACTGACACTTTTCACTTGCTAATTATTAATTTTAGATGGCCGACACTTTTCACTTGCCAGTTATTGCTTTTAGTTACATGTGACCATTTCAGTAGTAACTTTGAGTGCATACTACAAGTAATATATAACATGTTTGAAAAGTCAATTAAGAATTGACAAGCAGTTAAAAATGCATGGGTGGATGAGTACTGTATATACTTATTTATAAGGCGTCATATTGCAAAATACAAATATCATGAACTGTAGGGTCCATGTTTGTTTGCTGATTACTCCAAACTAAACAGACCCAGATTTGCTGGCACATTATGCAATAGCAGATCTTGGTCTGCAATTTACAGTTGTAGTTGTTGTTGTTGTTGGGTTTAACGCCATTTTTCAGCACAGGAAAGGCTATACATGGCGGCCAGTATTAATGGTGGAGGAAGAAACCGGGAAATTACCGGAAAGAACCACCGACCCACGAGAAGCTACTGGCAAGCTCTCTCACATATCCACATTCGCCGAATCTTAGACTCGAACCCACGCTGATAGAGGTGAGATGGCAGTGATCCGTAATGGACAGCGCTTTAGACCACTCGGCCACTCGGGGCCCCTTACAGTTGTATATGACTTATAAGCAAATAACCATGGTAACCTACATTTAATATGAGTCTCTAACCTGCAGTATTTATAAATAATTTTTATAAAAATAAAAATTAATTCCCAATTCTCTGCATAGTAAAATAAAATCATAAGTGTTTATATGTTCTTGATTCTTCATAAAAAATGTGATACATGTTTTGTTAAAGGTAACTAATATAAGCGTGGACCAACCAGAAAAACTGATAAATAGCACAAAGAAGAACAGTCCAAACATTTTTTTTAAAACTTAGTAACCCTGCTTCCAGTTTCTGGAATTGAACTCTTGGGTTAGCAGTTTTCCATATACAAGGAATTGTGGCCCTGGATTTCCTAAATGGTGACCCTGGATTTCCTGGACTATGACCCTGGATTTCCATTTTCAAAATCCTGCAGTCTCATGCTTATGTAAAAATAAAATTGTAATTTGTTAGTGAAATGACTTCTTCTCCTTAATGTAAGGTAGTTATGAAATCTTGTAGTTTTAAAATGTGCAGTCATGCCCATCCAAGAAACATGCATTTATAGTTTTGTACATAATATATGTATGCTATGACAGTTTTGACATCTCGTGTCATTATTGTACAACAAAAAAGCCATTTATAATCTTTATTTTCCCATTACATACAGAAATAAATAGAAATTCATCTAATAACTTACAGTTGATAGCAAGGTACATTTTCGAAGAAAAGGTCCCCAAATGTAACTGTATCATAACCATGTCGACTGATTTAATTTAAAATCCATTTTAGCATAAAGCAGACTTTCTACAAGTTAGATGTATCTGTATCATCAAAATGTATGTATGTTATTGGGGTATATTCATGTTGCAGTTGGACACATGATTCTATTTGCATTTATGGTAAATGTCTCAATAAAATCAAAGGTACAGAACATCAGATTAGGCTGTATTATACACAAAAACAATTTTGTTACTGCAGAGTTTGCCATGTTGCAATAGGTTAAGTTATCACCAACTGTCTAAATCATTATAGAACCCTCATGTATGCATGCAAAATGATTCATACAAATGACCTGACATGGTATCTTCAGTGAGCATGCAGTTTCTCCTTTGCATCATCTAGTAAGCTCAATACATGGGATCTTTCTTTTCCAAAAAATGCATTAATATCATCAATATCATAAATATAATATCTATTAAGCAACCACCTGTCTTAATCAGCCACTTATTTTGAGTCCTAGCTGAGAAATGAACCTCTCTTAAAAAAAAAAAATTCTGTCCAAAAGGGGACATAACTCTCACATTCCAAAGGCAATTACTTCTGATAGGTTTGACTACAGGACACAATAGAGTATATATGAGTTAGGCTGATCAGGATTGGTTAGTTATGTAAGTTATGTTTTAGGAACAAGAATCTTTTGAGACTTTATCCTAGTTGAAAGTGAATAAAAATAGAGAAATTGTTTTATTGATGGAATTTCAGTTCTTTAATAATCTTGAGCTGGGAACACTCATTACTAAAATTATGGTGGCCCTCACCAGTTATTATGTACTTTTGATAGAGTGATGTATGTAAGTTGAAGTTGTTGCATTTTAAGCATGCACAGTGGAGAGAATGTGTGCATACCTATATTCTACTTTCATGTGGCTGACATTTCTTTGGATATTGTACTTTTGGAAAATGTAAATGATCTTAGCACACTGCTAGCTAAAATGACTGCTCCCTTGTACTCCAAAAATCAACATGAATTTGTCTAAAGTACACTATCCTTGGCAGCTATTAAAATAGGGAAAATTAATTTTGCCAAACTAGACAATAACAGCTTCTAAAAGTGCTATGAAAGAATTACCAAATACATAAAATATAAAAAAAGTTATTGGTTTTTTTTTTACAATTTACCTCTGAAGTTTGGGAAGTGAAATTGAGCAAGTAGAGCTAGCACTGTTTTGAAAGATGCACATCTGGAGTAAGGCCAAGCTATATAATCTATAACCCATAAATCATACACCAAAATAAAGGAAATTAAAGGTTCTTTGAATAATACCTAAGATATATGTCTTTTTTTAATAACCAGTATAGCTAGTCAGGAAACCTGGGGAAATTCTTTTTCTTTAAAATTCTAACTATGCTAAATACGAAACTGTAGGGTGCCACCTTAACACCCAACTCTTTGGTGGAATTGAAAGCACGTTTCAAACATATACAGCTCCAGAAAATGCCACAGCTCACATCCTTTCCTCTGCACAGAAGCTGACTTCCAGGTTTCATCTATACTGATAAATATCAGTTTGGTCATGAGCACTCCAAAATCTTAAGTTAATGAATTTTTCATATCATGGTGTTTGCATAGGTTTACTATGGAAACTGAATTAGTACATGACAATGACTACATTACTGTTGACAGTACAATAAAGTTCATAGGATGCTAAGTCACTTAAAGGTCACTGGTCACACTCCAACATTTTTCTGTTTACATCAGATTTGCATTATATGATTAAAAGTGGTTATACTCGCACAAAAAAACAAAAATATTATCAAGTGTCAAGAAGAAATAATTTAATTACTCGATAAAGACGTTTACAACTCAGTTACTTACCATTAGCTACGATTTCCCACCTATAGAGAAATGACGTACACTTATCCCCACAACACTTAGTACATTATAAACCAGGGAATATTTAGATGAATATTTAGATGAAATTACTGAAAACTAATTTATTGTTCAGATTTATATCAATGAGTGCATGACACACTAAATAATGTGTCGCTTTCAAAACTTCTATTGTTTTATTTTTAAAAATTCCCCTTAATACAGGTAAAAAGGAATCAAAGTTGGCTTTTCTATGTCGTCCGACTTTATTTTAAAAAAAAAGAAAATTTGGCATACTTAAAAGATTCCAAACAAACCAAACTTGACTTCCTTTATCTGGGCTGACTTCATAAGAAAATCGGCAAACTTAAAAGATACCGAAGTCATTTTTCGGGGTTGTTTGCTTTGTAATAAAATAACCTTTGTAGTTGACATCCTGTCTGAAAGTTCAAGAAAATAGTGTCCTGCTCACTCTAAGTTGTGTTTATCCATCACCCGGGCTTCTATGTGTTTCCCAAATGTGATCATAATTTTTAGTTTACTGGGTAAATATTGTGCACAACAATAACGTGCTTTAATAACACTTTTGTAACCCATTCTAGCAAAAAGATTATCATTTGTACTCAACAGTGGATATATTTTAAAATAATGATTTTTATTTAAGAGATACTGTCATACCGTCGTATAGTTAACCTTGAAACAATTCAATCTTAGTCAATTTGCACCTTGTAAAGTCATATGTGAATAATAAATGCTTACAAGCAATCGGGTGATATTTTCGTCTCTTTTGGGATTTTTTTATTTGACACAAGTGATATACTCTACAGAATGGATGCATCCTTTACATGGGTATATTTTTTGTGGGTATTTATTTGTCTTTAACAAATTTATTTCATTTTGTTTTCAAATAAGTGTATGTTTATCATTTGTTTCCTTGCGAGGGGGGACACAAATTTAACACAAAATTCATTTCTCATTTGTATGGAATAATAGAGCAAATATGATTGACGATATTGACTAGTAATGAAAAGCTTTGAATTTACGCTTGCACACACTGCTGAAAACGCAGAGTCAATATGACTTTCCATCCAGGATAAAAAGATTTTCAAGTTGGCCACTATGGCAGCCACATTGAACCTCACATCAGCACCCTTTTCATTTAAGAGCAACTAGATGTCTTTTTTTTTTTAATGTAGCTTTAACAATTCTTCAGTCATAACACTATGATATCTGGAGGATGGCAGTGATAGTGATGTCTAGCATCATGCCCAAGACATGTAGCATCATGACTCACCCAGTTACATTATTCTGACACCAGGCCAACCAGTCCTAACACTAACCTCTTAATGCCGAGTGCCTAGTGAGGCAGTTGTTAGCACCATTTTTTAAAGTCTTCAGAGGAGACATACCAAAGACTAAAAAATGGTACTGACAGCCGCCTCACTTGTAAGTCTTTGGTATGACTAGACCGTGGTTTGAGCTCGCGACCTCCCAAATCTGAGGTGGATGCTGTAACAACTCCAAGAGTCCATTGTCAAAGGTAATAAATTACACGAGACAAAACTTAGCACATTAGTTCAAATGTATGATTCTGAATTATGTTCCAAGAACTCTATACTAATAGTGTTTTAGAGCAATGAGAAAATAATTAAAATTCCAAGTCAGTTTTCCATAAGTTTTGGAACATTTATTTCCTGGCTATAGTCTGGCACAAATATGAGCAACAACTGGCAATCAAGTTATCTGGTGCAATTTAAAGTTATGTCTTGATTAAAATCAAGCTTATTCAAAGGAACAATGTTCTGTTTGATTTGTAATTATCCAGTTCTGAATATTCCAGACTGTCAATGAGCAAACCCTGCATCCAAGTACTTGACTGACACACTTCTATTATTTAAGTACTTGACTGACACACTTCTATTATTTAAGTACTTGACTGACACACTTCTATTATTTACCACTATTAAAGAAAAGACTATGGCAATGCTATAAGTATCAAGTTGCATATACTTACACCTCTACAAGACCCAGATCTGCAGTCTTATTACTGTATGTACTTGGTTCTAAATCTACTCAAACCACAAACAACAAAGATCCTGATATACCAGAGCATGATATGTCTACAGATCAGAGTGTGTGTTCTTTGTTCTACTGATTACTTTCAACAAATAAAACAGACCCAGATCTGCCAGCACATTACATGAGAGATGATCTGGGTCTCTGCAGTTTGCAGTTGGATTTAACTTATATGTGAGTACATATGGCATGTACAACCTATAACTTCAAGCCATTGGTACAGATCATGACCTTCCAGTACAGTTCTAGTTTAAAGAAAATGGTACAGATCATGACCCTCCAGTACAGTTCTAGTTTAAAGAATATGGTACAAATCATGACCTTCCAGTAAAAATTTAGTTTAAAGAAAATGGTACAGATAATGACCTTCCAGTACAATTCTAGTTTAAAGCAATTGGTACAGATCATGACCTTCCAGTACAGATCTAGTTTAAAGAAAATGGTACAGATCATAACCTTCCAGTACAAATTTAGTTTAAAGAAAATGGTACAGATCATGACCTTCCAGAACAAATTTAGTTTAAAGAAAAGGGTACAGACCATTACCTTCCAGTAAAATTCTAGTTTAAAGCAATTGGTACAGATTATGACCTTCCAGTACAGACCTAGTTTAAAGAAATTGGTACAGATCATGACCTTCCAGTACAGATCTAGTTTAAAGAAAATGGTACAGATCATGACCTTCCAGTACAAATTTAGTTTAAAGCAAATGAACATGACCTTCCTGTATAGATCTCTAGATAAAAGCTTTAATTCTTATACCACATGGGTGTACATTACACATGCAAATTAAACCAATCACAGTAAATTATTCGCATAGCAACAGGCATATTAAGAATATGTAACTATTAACAATGACTGAAGGAAATTTTTTTATTTCTTTATATATCTTTACAAACACAAGATCAGACGAGAACACACAATCAAAAGTACAAATCCCAATGATGTATGTATCACTGAAACGAAACTTTCCTTTACATTTCCACTCATTCTATCAAAGAATCCCATACAAATTCATTGTATATCTTTAAGGTAAATACTTCATCTATCACTATTTTGCTTGCCTAAAGTATTTTAATCAGAAGTGGGCTGTCATAAAAAATAAAGACATTTATGAATATAAATGAAATATTTAATAGAATACTAAAGCAAATAGTCATTGTCTTGTGTTTGCCTTTGTTGTTTTTGGCATAGTGAATCTATTTAATCCTACACAGAAGAATTTAAAAGGATGGAAATGAAACACTTAAATATACAACAACACAAATTCACCAGTGACAATTAAATTTTTTCCATGTATAAATGTGCTTTAAGGTTGTAGATTAAACATAACTACAGGTATTTTCCATAACAGATTCTTCTTTATGTGAAAATTCACTTGGAGAGAATCCCAAAAAGTTTATGCCATTTTTAGGAGTTTGTTTCTTATTCTTTGACTTGGACGATAAAACTATATTTCGTCGTTTTCCTAACACACTTTCTAACTCCTCATGAAACAGTCTATCACCAGCCGATGAATGAGGATGTTTACTTTTCATGGAACTGTGAGATAACTTCCCCCAAGATTTCTCACTTGCCGTCTGATGTCCATGATCATCTGTTTTCACTAACATGTCATCCTTCCCTAACAACTTGCTCCGTTTATGACTGTTGCTATGGTGACAGTTACCATGTAATCCATCCAAAAAACCAATGCACTCTTGTCCACATCTTGCACTTGGTGAGTAAGTATGGTTTACCTCAGCCTCATTCAAAGCTGAAACTGTTGATGGCTTCATCAAATCCTCACACTTGTCAGTTCTAAATTTCTCCACAACCTTAGCATCAAGCTTGGAAACTGGGTTGTCAGATAAGCCATACTCCTTGTAAGAATCCATGCACTTGCATGGGCTTGTCAGATAAACAGGTACAAGATCTGTTTGTTTTGTCTTTCTTTTATCATTCATACACACTTTATCCTTGGACTTTGAACTGCTCCTTTTAACTCGGGGTGATCGTTTGCCCCCAGAATGAGAGGACATGTGTGACAAAATTGAAAGTTTTGGTCCTTTCGACAAAGGTAGTGATCCTGTTGAAAATCTGTTCATTTTGCTCTTGTGATTACTCTTGGAGACTTGAAAGTCCTTAGAGTTGTGTTCTCCTGGTTCTGATAAAGCTCTGTGAGAAATGTCCTGAGGCATACAAGCCTCTTCTATAGAGGGACAAGCAATGTCACTAGCACAACATGATGGGAAACTGCGTTCTGATCCAGGTTTTACACTTTTATTGATAAACTGGTGACTATATTCATGAATACAGCTTGAGATATCACTAGACTGGTTTCCAACTTGCTGCTCAGGTTGTGAGGTATCACCACCTTGAAACTGTGAACTAGTCGGAGTCACAGAATGGTTTTGGCTATCAGAGACTGACTTATTGATAGTGTTGTCCACTCTTATATTTGATTGCTGTCCATTTAACGCTGATCTTAGAAAGCTTCTGTAAGAGTTAATTGGATAAGGAGCATCATTACTGATAATATTTCCACTATGGCTTGCTTGTCTCTTTTCCCCGGTTTCTGAACACACGGAGAACATGGACATGTCTGAAGTGACTGAAACAGATCTTTGAACTGGGTAATCATTAGGCGAAAGTGACAAAGGAGAAACTGGGCTGTCAAAACTGTCAATGGGGCTGTTCAACAAATGTGAGAGTCGAAGCTGATGCAAGGTTTCTTGTCTCCTCACTGCTCTAACACTCTCCACGTCAGTCTGGTTAGAGTTATCTCCTGCTGTCAAGATAGTGAAATTGCTACAATCATCCAAATCCCCAGACACAGTACCAGAATGGCAAGATTCTGACATGGCAAGAGGGTACACTGACTCTGTTGTAGCTGAAAGGGTCACATTTGATGCTGTCCCAGGCCTTATTGTACCAGCAAAGCCACAAGTATGTTGCCCATTAGTTAACGACTCTGCGTATACTATTCGAGCAGGTGCATTTGAATTATTATTCCTGTCAATGGAAAACATATTAGTAGCAGTACTTTCGCTGCTGTTCACATGCATTTCTAAATTGTTACTTGGCAAATGTTCTGTACAATCCATGTGCCGAGTCTGTGGAATATAACCATTTACCCTTCTGGTATATCCCGATGAAAATGTTGAACAGGATGGAAAAGTTTCTTGTGATGTATCACTAGAACTATAGGCCCAGGACTGAGACATTCTTGGTATATATTTCCCATTCCCTCTTTGAACTGCAACCCTATTTAGACCACTGTCAGATCCATGGAAACTGTCTCCATTTCTAATTGCTCTGTTTTCTATACCAGACAAAACAATGGGTATTTCAGATACTTTATCAAAACTATTTTGATCTGAATTTACATTATCATCAGATCCTGATGGTCTGGATTCTAATCTATTTTGATTCCGTTCATTTCTTAATCTCAACATTATTTCCATAGTCCCTGGATTCGTATTGCTTATATCTACTTCCTGTGCAGGAGTCACATTGTTGTTAGCAACATCAGTTGAATATCGTGAGGAGTGGTGGTTTTGAAATTCAGAAATGGAGGTAACATTTGGCAGTGAGGTGTCCTGGTTGTTCTGGCTACTGCTAATTACCATTTCATAGGGCGGGGGTTGCTCTCCTGGTGCTATGCTGGATGGTTTGGGTGGGGAATATGGTGGAGGAGGATCCATATATGAAGAATACTCCAATCCATAAATGTCTGGGGTGCAGCTAACTGAGTCTACATCATCTAACCTGCCTTGTCGCCTACTGTATCCTGCAGAGAAAGAAAAATAAAACTTAATTTCATTTAGTGTTACGCCAAAATGGCAAAATACCTGAACTACTCAGTGGTTCAATAACTAAGCAGTTACCAAATCCTTACAACATATTTCAAACCTGTTCTGTCCGATGATAAACAGATAAATATTAATTAGGACTATGAATAAACTATATATATACAATTTTTACAGCTAATTCTACTCTATGACCTTCCATTCAGGAAAAGTGTCAAGACAAAATTTTGAAATGGCAGCCCTCTCATAGTGTGTAATTGTCTGTAGCCCAATCACATTACAAATTAATACTCTATGGACTGCAGCCCAATCATATTGCAAATGATTACTATATGGCTGTCATACAATCATAATGCAACTTATTACTCTATGGACTGCAGCCCAATCATATTGCAAATGATTACTATATGGCTGTCATACAATCATAATGCAACTTATTACTCTATGGACTGCAGCCCAATCATATTGCAAATGATTACTATATGGCTGTCATACAATCATAATGCAACTTATTACTCTATGGACTGCAGCCCAATCATATTGCAAATGATTACTATATGGCTGTCATACAATCATAATGCAACTTATTACTCTATGGACTGCAGCCCAATCATATTGCAAATGATTACTATATGGCTGTCATACAATCATAATGCAACTTATTACTCTATGGACTGCAGCCCAATCATATTGCAAATGATTACTATATGGCTGTCATACAATCATAATGCAACTTATTACTCTATGGACTGCAGCCCAATCATATTGCAAATGATTACTATATGGCTGTCATACAATCATAATGCAACTTATTACTCTATGGACTGCAGCCCAATCATATTGCAAATGATTACTATATGGCTGTCATACAATCATAATGCAACTTATTACTCTATGGACTGCAGCCCAATCATATTGCAAATGATTACTATATGGCTGTCATACAATCATAATGCAACTTATTACTCTATGGACTGCAGCCCAATCATATTGCAAATGATTACTATATGGCTGTCATACAATCATAATGCAACTTATTACTCTATGGACTGCAGCCCAATCATATTGCAAATGATTACTATATGGCTGTCATACAATCATAATGCAACTTATTACTCTATGGACTGCAGCCCAATCATATTGCAAATGATTACTATATGGCTGTCATACAATCATAATGCAACTTATTACTCTATGGACTGTAGCCCAATCATATTGCAAATGATTATTATATGGCTGTCACACAATCACAATGTTAATTATTACTATGTACCATGATCACACTGCAAAGTATTACTCTATGAACTGTGGCCTGATCAATGCAAATTATTACTAGTGGTGTATAGATGGTTATATTGCAGATTATTATTAAAAGGACTGTAACCTATCACACTGCAAATTATTAATATGTAGCATCATGGGGATTGTAACCTGATTATGTTGCAAATTATTACTACACAAATGTTGTTGTTGTTGTTGTTTTAGGGTTTAACGCCATTTTTCAGCACAAGATAGGCTATATATGGCGGCCAGTATTAATGGTGGAGGAAGAAACCTGAACACCCTGGGAAGAACCACGACCCATGAGAAGCTATTGGCAGGCTTTCTCACGTACCCGCTGAGCCTGGACTCGAACTCACGCAGACAGTGGTGAGAAGGCAGTGTTCTGTATCAGCGCTTTAGACCACTCTGCCACTTGGGGCCCCACTACACAAACTGTAGCCTGACCACATTCAAAATTATTTTTCTAGGAATGTAGCCTGATCAAATTGCAAATGAATACTCTATGGACTGCAGCTGATCACAGCAAATAATTACTCAATGGACTGTAGCTATCAAATTGCATATTACTACTCTATTGACTGTGTCTGATCACATAGCAAACTATTACTGTATGGACAAACTAGCAACCTATAACTATATGGACTGGAGTCTGTTCACATTGCAAATCATTACTCTACGGACTGTTTCCTGATCAGTCTTTTTGCAATAAGTAAAAAATTCTGCTGAATCTTCAATATGTTAATGACATCTTTGTCAAATAAATAATTGTGTCTTCATGTTACATGAAAAAGACAGTTCAGTAAAATAGCCATTTCAAGTGACTGTTGTGAACATTCTTAAGTCAAGCCACTCTTTGAGCTTGGTCTCCCCATTTTCCCACCACTTATCCCTATTCTGGCAAGAGTAGTCACTAAATATGAGTCAAGTGTGGGCACTGCAAATAAATATAATGGAGACAAAGTTCATGAGTTCAGTTAGATCAAGTGGAATAGAACACAGACTGTATTAGTTGAAAACTGTTGACAAGCATGCACCAGGGATTTTGACTTAAATTACATAATGCACTTAAATCCAAGGAGAAAGTGGTCTACCATATGTACTCACTTATATGTCAAGTCAAACTGCAAACAACAAAGATCCTGATCCTAATCCTGATCTGCCCACACATTATGTGACAATAGATGAGGTCTGTGCAGTTTACAGATGGACTTGACTTATAAGTGAGTACATATGGTATGCAAGGGTCTGTGTGAATCAACTGCTTTTTTGCCAAATTGTTCAATATACATAACTATTTTTTTCTTCACTGAAAATTTTTCTTGAAATATAATGATAAATGCTTACAAGTGCCTATGCAATAATGATCAAGGGCTGTAACTTTAAAAAAAAATATATTTAGTACATATCTAAGCTCTTGGTAAGATGAAAGTTGGCAGCCAATTTGGTTGACATCTAATATAAATGTGGAAATAATTGTTTGCAAGGTTGTGCGCTATTAATGTCCATGAAAAGATAATTAAGGGCCTTAACTCTTAAAATTACAGGTATGTGCAGAGTGTGTACATCATTAAATTAATTTGATTATGATGCAGCATAATAGCAAAGTTGGTTGAAATCCTATAACAATGTTTTACAACCGCATTACGAATAAGGGCCATAACTGTATTATGAATAAGGACCATACCGGTATGAAATGTGCAGAAATTGCCCTAACTTAAAAACTCTTGAGCATGTCTAGTTGACATGTGACAATAAGCATTGATGTTTTCAAAATGCTGTACAAAAGGAATGCATGTGCAAAGTGCACTCAAGGACCGTAACCCCAAGAAAAGTGAAGAATTCGTTCTTGAATGAACAAATCAAAACTGTTATGATACTGCTTTAGGGCAATAAAGTGGATGTTTACAAGCAAGGATGGAGGAACAACAACCATGTTTATGTTGCCTCATCCTAAACGGGGCAATAACAAAAATTTAATGTGTAAAGTATGACATAATCATGAAATTCATGAACTATGACACTCAATGTTGTATGAGTGATCCTGTCATGGAAAGGGCACAATTAGTCATAGATGTCAACTAACAATAAAGCTGTCTAACCTGGGTATCTTCACCCAGTAAAACTTTGTATGCATGTAACATGATGCTCCTTTGGAAGTAAATGCCTCCCCTGCTTGAAAAGAAGTTACATTTAAGTCCTGTTTCTTACAGATAGATTTAGATGGCATTATTAAAATTTGAGATGCATTCTGACATCCTAATTGCTGTGATATTTAGCAGGTACGAGTTTACTAATGTCTGGGCAAGTTTATAGGATGATAAATAAATATCTGTGTCACTAAATACTCTTGTGCAGTAACTCCTTCAAAGCAGTCATACAGGGAGAGGGACTTGTATTAGACCAATCCAACAAAATATATGTATTTCTTACTGCACTAGTTTCAAAATTAGGGTTGGTAGGGTTTTTTTTAAATAAACATTATATACTATAATCATTAGTAATAAAATAAGTGCATCAAGTACTAAGCAAAACCTGTGTAATATGATACCCAAATCTCAGAAATTCTTACACTATTTTTAAAATTTGTTTCTTTTTACTCTATAGAAAGAAAGTGCTAGGGTCAGTGTTGAAAAACAGGGATGGTCTGCTAATCAGAAACACATGAGGGTGGGGATGGCTTAAAAGAACATGAATGTCAAATAAACTGAATACATTGCAAATGTGAATTATGAGACCCAATTATGTATTTATGTACTGCACCTTAATGAGATACAGTTTAGTCATTAAGTCTCCTCTTTTACATAATATTATGTAGTCAATACATGTTCCACCTGAAAATGAACACCTTTTATCAGAGGTTAAATACACATAGTGCACATAAATCATAAGTTATCAAAATTTCATAATTCTTTTATGCATGATATCAATTAGATCACTTAAACATATTCAAAATTAATCTTGGACCCACAGGCACAAACAAACCAAAATGTAAATGTTTCCCATTTTTTTAAAATAAAATTCTTTTACAGCTATTCATACATTTATGCATGCTGCCAGTTTTAATCAAAACAAAAAACAATGTCATACTCCATCATAATTCATACAACAATTGCTAAAATGACAGGTAATTAAGCAATTTAAATTTATAATTGTTTTGATTTTGCAGTATTTTATGGAATGTATAACTTCTATGTTAACATATCCATCCATGCCATCTCAGGTTCTAATGAAATCCCAAATGTAATCAATGATTACAAAGATAAATTGTTGTTATTGTTGTTGTTGTAGGGTTTATTGACATTTTTCAGCACAAGATAAGCTATACATGGCAGCCAGTATTAATGGTGGAGGAAGAACCCTGGAAAACCATTGACCCATGAGCAGCTACTGGCAGGCTTTCTCATTTACCCAGGTTAGCAGAGTTGGATTCCAACTCATGCAGATAGAGGTGAGATGGCAGTGATCCATAAGAGTCAGAGCTTTAGACCACATGGCCAAAAATAAATTGAAGATTTTATTTATCTTAATCTGATACAGAAAATAAATTCAAATTAAAGCGGTTTTTAAAAAATAATTATCAGACTGTGACAGTTCACAACCAAAAATATCATTCTTTTGTATTCAAAGTAGGTAATATAATGAGATGATAACAAGAGGATGAAGGGGGCCCAAGATTGCTCACCTAGGTCACATCTCTCAAGTAGTTTGTTGGTTGAGTGGTTGGTTTAATGGGATATATAAGCCAAATGCAAGAGCAGCTGACCATGAAATTTCTGTTGAAATTTCCTCTGATGAAATTTGTTTCGTTAGTTTTTTTAAATCTCTGTATTTGATCTCACATTATTTCTCCAATACTCAAAACCTTTGGTCAAATTCTGTTCAGCATTTCTCTTTAGATGAAATTGTGTAAATGTTTTTCTACTTTTATGGTGGAATGGTATCAATTATACCAATATGAAATCCCTCTATGCCAAAAAGCTTTTTATAAAATTCGCTCAAATTCAGTTTAATAGATTTTGATGTTGTTGTTGTGGGGTTTAACGCCATTTTTCAGCACACGATAGGCTATATATAGCGGCCAGTATTATTGGTTGAGGAAAAAAACAGGGAAATCCGCGGAAAGAACCACCCACCCTTGAGAAGCTACTGGCAAGCTTTCTCACATATCCACATTCGCCGAATCTTAGACTTGAACCAATAGATTTTGAGAAGTTATTTGAATGCTTCTGTAATGTGTGTGTGTGTGTGCATGTGTGTGTTTTGTTTGAGATTTGGATTTTTAACACAGCTTTAACAATTTTTCAATCATATCACTATATTGTCTGCTGCAATGTGGCAGATTATAGTGATGTCTACCAATGCAACATCATGCCACATATATGCAGCATCATGTCTCACCCTGTCACATTATCCTGACACATCACTGACCAGTCCTAATATTAACTTATAATGTTAAGTGCCAAGTGAGGCAGCTACAAGTACCATTTTTATAAGTCATTGGTATGACACTACCAGGGTTCAAACCCATGACCTATTGCATATGAGGTTGTCACTTTAACCATTTAGGCCACCAAAACGGTCTCTATGCCCACCCGCCCCAAGCAGCCTCTTTATTTTGTAATAACGGTATATCTGATTTCAGATCAGCATCATTTTTAAAAACCAGAAAATTCTTTATGCTTTTAATAAAGACAGGTCAAAATCATTGTAACAGTTTTGTCATTTAAAGGTTTTTCAACTTTAGTAATGGCAGCCAATCTTGACAATTAATTGCCATCAAAATCTGATGGTCTAGTTTAGAAATGAAATACTACGGGTAATATTCCCCCCACCAACTGAATTTTCTAAATACATTTAATGAAGGTATTAGTGTAGTAATTATAAATTGTACACATAATTTAAATGTACTTTCATGGTTTTCATATATGAATCTTTAGATTCTGAAATGAAATTATGTATCGTACAATAGACTCAGTGTACAAACTTTACTGACTTTTTTACCATGAAGCTGTCATGGTTGGCCAAATCCTTTTAACCAATACTGCAGATGTCACCCTTTGAAAATTTTGCTATTTGAACCATAACTGATGAATCAACAGATCCAAGTACTCATAGACCAGCAATAATTTTTCCCTCAAATATTTACCTTGCTATCAGAAAGTTTCACAAAATACTTAATACAAAACGGTGTAGTTAAAACACTCTATATGTGTATGTTACAGTGATAACTACCTAGGTGTCAGACAAGAGTGCATTTGAGTTATACAAGTTATGCAATCTAAGGGGATTATGTATAATTCAGACTTAGTACCAATGATAAGAACTATGACCACTAGTTCATTGTAATTCTTAACATGAGTTCTGCATAACTTGGCATCTCCCCTTTTTAAGTGTCTTGATGTATCCCACTTTATCTTACTTCCTTAACAAATTAACACAATTACATGGCTGATAATGACAAGACTAGCTAATACAAGAGACAAAATAATGACTGACATATAGCTGATGATGACAAAACTCTAGCTAATACCAGAGACAAAATAATGACTGACAGATAGCTGAAGATGACTAGACTCTAGCTAATACAAGAGACAAAATAATGACTGACAGATGGCTGATGATGACAAGACTAGCTAATATGAGACAAAATAATGACTGACAGATGGCTGATGATGACAAAACTAGCTAATATGAGACAAAATAATGACTGACAGATAGCTGATGATGACAATATCTAATATGAGACAAAATAATGACTGACAGATGGCAGTGAGCTATATATGCATATGGTTTAACAGCATCTAAGCATAATCCTGGTCACACTGCAGAGCAAGTTTTCACCTGCCAAAAAAAAGGCATAAATCGAGGCAGCTGCTAGTACAATTTTCGTAAGTCTTTGGTATGACTCATCCATTATTATTTATCAATTAAATGACAGTGTCATGTTTCACAATTCCTGGGAATAAACTAAAATAGATATGTAACTGATGAAAGAAAAAAAATATGCACCCCATACCATGTGCTGAGTGTGATTGTGCACAATTTTGGCCAGAATTCAATGCAAGAATGACCTTTAGATTCTACATGTATGTGAAGATTTATGTACATTAACTTGCTTTAATGAACAGGTGGTTGTTATGAACAGGTAGTTGCTATGGCAGAATTTAATACAGCAATAACTTACTTCTTAGTGCCATAAGAAGACGCCTCTGTCGAAGGCGATGAATCAGGAACAGAAGCAGAGCCAGAATCAAAAAGGTAGTAACTGTGCTGGCAACAAGACGAAGCCCCAGGTCAGTAAGGTTATCACTGGTTAGCACTGCAATATAAATGAGTTTCCTCTGAATATTCATATCCAGGTTGAAGTGCCTAATCAACATACCAAATATATAAACTGAAATGAAAAACATCATTGGAAAAGTCAAAAAAGCTATACAAGTTAAGCAGCTCAGTATGGTTGTAAAAAAAGAAGATGAAATTAAGGGGTGCCTCAGGCATAATCCGAGTGAAATCCGATCTCCACTGTTTTATATGAAGATCTAAAAGCAACTGCTTGAGGGTCATGTTCTGGTGACCTTTGAATTGGCCAATGGAAATGCAGCTTTCAGAAATCTGAAAGTGAATCAAATCATTCAGCACGCACTGATTCTCTTCAGTCAAACTGATTAGTGTCCCAAGTGCAAAGACATAACACTTTATCTGATTGGCTGATAAAATTAGTGATTATTGTAATAACATAGGTCACCAGAACTTGACCCCTAAATGGACATTGTCAGATCTTCATGTCAGACAGTGGATCAGATTGGCCTCATACACATCATCTATACTAAGCAGATAGTTCATAACACATCCTCTATTTTATGCAGACAGTTTTGTAACACATCATCCATTTTATGCAGACAGTTCATAACATATCATCCCTTTTATGCAGACAGTTCATAACACATCAACCATATTATGCAGACAGTTCATAACACATCATCTGTACTATGCAGACAGTTCATAACACATCCATACTATGCAGACAGTTCATAATACATCAACCATATTATGCAGACAGTTCATAACACATCATCCATTTTATGCAGTTTGTAACACATCCATTTTATGCAGACAGTTCATAACACATCATCTATACTATGCAGACAGTTCATAACACATCAACCATATTATGCAGACAGGTCATAACACATCATCCATTTTATGCAGTTTTTAAAACGTCCATTTTATGCAGACAATTCATAACATATCATCCATATTATGCAGACAGTTCATAACACATCATCCATTTTATGCAGTTTGTAACACATCCATTTTATGCAGACAGTTCATAACACATCATCTATACTATGTAGACAGTTCATAACACATCCATACTATGCAGACAGTAACACATCATCCATAATATGCAGACAGTTCATAACACATCATCCATTTTATGCAGTTTGTAACACATCCATTTTATGCAGACAGTTCATAACACATCATCCATATTATGCAGACAGTTCATAACACATCATCCATTTTATGCAGTTTGTAACACATCCATTTTATGCAGACAGTTCATAACACATCATCTATACTATGCAGACAGTTCATAACACATCAACCATATTATGCAGACAGTTCATAACACATCATCCATTTTATGCAGTTTTTAAAACGTCCATTTTATGCAGACAATTCATAACACATCATCCATATTATGCAGACAGTTCATAACACATCTTCCATTTTATGCAGAGTTCATAACACATCATCCATACTATGCAAACAGTTCATAACTATTAATACATCAGGGTGCAAAACTTTACACACAGCAACACTCTGCAAAGTTGCTGCTGAATATAGGCATTGACATAAGACAGAGTAACAGATTCCAACAATTATATCACCATCATCAATATCCTCAATACTGTAGAAAAGATTCCTGTGTCTTACAAATTACATTTATGAGACAAATAAAAGTCATGTTACTTCAATTTTCAGTCAATTTTTTTTAAAATTCCATTCTATACATAACCAAATTTAAGTAAAATTTAGTGAAAAGTAATCACTTCCACTAGAGAAATCCAGGCCTAAACAAGCATTACTGATAAACAGAAACATCTGCAAGGAATAGAACTGACCTGTTGTCCCTCCACTTCCTCCACCTGGAGAGTCCCCAGTGTAGTTAGGACGATGGACCTCTGGATCTATTGGTCCAGCTGTGTTGTCCAGACATTTAAACTTGCAACACTGTCCCTCAACCTGTTCCCACTTCTGGCAGTTTGGTGGGGAGCAAGACACTGTCATACACATTGTTTGAAACCCCCTGTCACATCGACACAAAAAACACAAGTCCTCTTTCTTTGGGTAGAACTCCTCTCCATGGGACACTGGTTTACCCTGCCAGTCCGTACAGTTCAAGGTCAATACTGAAATAAATAGATAAATCAGTCCATAAATCAAGCAGCATTCAATCAGGAAAAAGCAAAAAATGGTAAATAAATGGTGAAACATAGGTTCAGTCATAACTTGGTTCAATCCTAATTTTTGTCAATTTTGGTTTATCCCTCATCATTGTCCCCATTATGGCCGTTTCAAGTTTAATACCACTACTCAGCTGTAGATAAGCTAAACATGACAGCCAGTATAACCAACCAAAGAAGAACATGGGAATACCCCTGTAAGAACCACCAACCCATTGGAAGTTACTGACAGTTTTTTCACATGCACACACTGGCTGAACCCAAGACTTGAACCCACATGTACAGCAGTTAAATGTCACTGATCAATAAAGGTCAGCACTTTAGACCACTCATTTCCCTGTGGGACACCAATGAGCATTGTAATGAGTAGATAGTTGTTAAATGTTAATCTTTTGTTGGGTTATTAGGGAGAGTTTACTGAGTAAAGTCATTTACATAAAAAATAATAAAGATTCAACATAAATTCTTCTTAAATTTCTATTAATATAGATGAAGTGTTGCTAATTCTGTTATACAATATTGATCAAAATCATACATGGCAGAATAAATATTAAAATACTGTGTCCAGGGCCCTTGGGCTACTAGACTGTTGGGTATGGGATACCAAGTATTCACTACTGTAATCAGATAGACCAGTCGCTACAATATGATGTCATGAATTATTCTATATGGGTATTTTTTCTCCCAAAATATTCATAATCAATAATATGAAAAACTAATCTACATCAGTTTAATATGATCTTGATCTTTAAAAACTTTGATGCTACATCATGACACTGCAATAAATCAACAATGTCTCTACCCATGATCAGGTCCCTCATTAAAAGTAAAATGTGAAATCCAGTGCAGTACCATCCTTTTTGTGTTCATACTCAAACTTTTTCAATCTTTTTTACTCAGGATTCAGAAGTCATGATTAATATTATTATATACTGTACTGTAGTCATGATTAATATTATTATATACTGTACCATAGTCATAATTAATATTATTATATACTGTACTATAGTCATGATTAATATTATATACTGTACCGTATTCCTGATTAATATTATATACTGTATGATAGTCATGATTAATATTATTATATACTGTTGTTGTTGTTGTGGGGCTTAAGCCATTTTTCAGCACTTGATAGGCTATACATGGTGGCCAGTATTAACAGTGGAGGAAGAAACTGGGAAAACCGTGGAACTCAGGAGAAGCTACTGGCAAGCTTTCTCACATATCCACAATCAAGGAATCTTAGACTCTTAGACTCAACCCTCACAGACAGAGGTGAGATGGCAGTGATCCCTAATGGACATGGACAGTAAGGACAGCGCTTTAGACCACTTGGGGCCCCACTTATTATATATATATATATATATATATATATATATATATATATATATATATATATATATATATATATATATATATATATATATATATACTGTAAGTATTGTTGTTAATATTATACACTGTACCATATTCAGATCTCTGCTTGTTTTGGGGGCAAAAACTGAATTTGTAACTATCAGTTCATACCTACAGTATCATACAGGTAATTTATTCTTGTGATTTCAAGTTTTTTAAATTGTTTCCAAGACAACTTATTAAATATTGAGGTCATACTTCCTGGGGTAAAGTTGTGGCTGGTTGTTTTTTAAATTTTTCAATTTTATCCTCAAAAACCTGGGTGCTGTGGTCTTAATCTGTACAAGCATATTCTAATCATGAAATCTAATTCTTTCATATATTGTGTTACATCTTAATAAGCTTAAAGTACAATTAGCTTTGGTGTATAAATCTTAAATCAGAAGGTTCCATTTCAGACCACTAGTAAATGTGAACCTAAATATTTCATTTGAGGTTTTCTAATTATCACATTTTAGTTGAATGGCATTTCTTCATTTTCATTATGTTGCATTTCTTATGTGCAATCACATATCCAATTTTCATGCCCACTGTCCAAGTTCATTAATGTTATTTTGTAATCTGAGCCATTCAGTTATGTAATGCTAAACTAGTACTTAATTCATTAAGTTTAACCAGAATGATACCAACTGCAGAAAATCATAACAAATAATCAAATATTAAATAATAATTCAGAGAATATACATGTAATAATACATACATAGATCCATTTGCATTCTTCAGTCTGTCTTGACAGATGTATATGTAGAAGTTTCTACACTGTATAATAAATAAATATTATCCTAATAAAATAAATATTTTGTAGAAAATATCAACAGCAACTGTTCCTCTTGATGGCCAGATTCTGGATTAGCAGAAAACAGTCCATTTTAACTTATACCGTCCTCTAGTGTAAATAATGCTCAACTGTCATTCAATGGAGCAATTAGACACTTCTAAATCTACTCAATGATAAGGTGGAGACTTTCAAGCACAGGGTCCTTTCAAAAGAAATAGCTTTATTATTAATGGCTGTCCTAACATTGATCTAATTGATAAACACCTATCAAACCAAGGAACTGCCTCCAAACCAAGTTAATCCAACCTAGAAGGAACCTCCTTCTTTTGATCCTAGACAAACTGGAACCTTTAGAATTATCCTCTAGCTTGGCTGGATTTATATACTAAGACCCTGAGGGTGGGCTTTAAAGGTACAATTAAAAACATCACCCTAAAATAGAAAGAAAAGCAGGTAGCAGTGAAAAGCACCAACAGGTGTTAAACAGTATTTATCTGAAGTGGATTGGAGACCCTATAATAACAAATTAATTAAGGTATTAACCCTGAAATGCTCAACATAAACAAACTATAATTAAGGATGTGATAAAACACAGACATACACTTATCAAAAAAAATCACAATTTGTTTAAAGGCCTGAGGAATGTCTCCAATAATATATTGAGGTATTCTTATCAGCAACACCAGAAACATCCCACAAACTTAAATTTATCATAACACTGAAAATCATAAATTTAAAAAAAATATTTACTTGAAATAAATATGAGATCTAATATTTTATTATCCACTGGAAAAAAATTTTTTGCAACATTTTCAATAATTATTTCCCAGTAAATTTCTTCATTTTTTATTATGCTGGAATAAACTATATTCTTTTTACTAAAATATAGCATCAGGAAAATTCAGGAAATATGCACATGTTACTTCATTTTGAAAAATAATTCATGAATTATATACATGCGAAAATATCAAATATGATTTTTGAAAACTATTACAATGTAATTAATTCTTTTACTGTGACAGTTGTGGAAAGCAATAACAGCTTTAATAGAAGAAAAGATCAAGATAAAATTTATATTTAGCCTTATTTATGGTGAGGACCATTTATCTATCCTGCTAGGGAGAACTGAACACTTTCCATAGAAATTCAATATAATTAAAATTCAATTTCATGGTTATAACTTTTTGAAAGTTTTGAAGAACTTTGAAAAATGTAAATATCAACAAATCTAAATACCACAACAATATCAAACTGCATTTAAAAATCCAAAGAAACGCCAAAATTTTGAGCTCTAAATATGGACAAGGGAGCAGCTGTAAGTACCATTTTAAAGTGTTTGGTATGACTTGGCCTAGATTCAAACCCATGACCTTCCTCATCTGAGTTGGATACTCTAACCACTAGACAAGGGTAGATTTATATCTGTAAAACTTTGCAAAACAAAAAGTGCAAGTCCAACAAACTAATTCACAAGTGTAGACAAATTTTAATTTTCTTGCAAACTAGTCATCTATACATGTGTACAAACTTTGCCAAATATCATTTGTCCACTTATCCTTACAATGCTATCATCCAAGTAAAAAAAAGCTTAAAAAAAGTTTTAAAAATTTTAAATGTTGTAATAGTCATAAAATATAATCAGGTTATCTGCTAATAAATAGAAATATTATTACCATATTCATTTGTCTATCTCATGTGGTTTTTTGCTTAACTCTCAAAAATGTTTCATTAGTTCATAAATATTACAAAAATTTAAAGCTTACTTGAAATGAACTGAAATATAACTTAAAAATATACCTGGCAAATATAATGTTTACTGTATTTTGAGTTGTTTTGTGAAAATTGCTGCTAAGCTTCCCAGAAGGAATAAATGCACTGACCAAACCAATTTAATTACTCTGCAAGTAGGGGCCCCATAAAAATTCTTTTTCACTATTATGTAATGATGTATTTCTAAATAATCATTCCAGCATTTTGGCAGGGTCTTTATCTGCATGTGTCCATCAAAAACATTCCTAACTAGATTAGCCCCACAGCTAATGATCCTGTTAACAATGGGATAAATAACATCAGAGTCACACCTTTTTTCAAAGACCTTAAAAGTGTTAACTGATGAAATCAGTAATTTGAAATGAAAATAAATGCAGGTTTACATTATATACAAATGGATTTACTCAAAGTACATAATCAAGGTAAATTTTCAAAGGTAAATAATCAGACATATATCTGAAGAGACCAGAATAATGTGGTGATTAGGCCTAATTCAGATAAATTTTACTCCTTGATAAAATTGAAATTTTATGATCTTTTTGAGAATATTTGTAAAACTATTAGGTTTTTATCAGCTGACAGTAAATATATATTGATTAATTTCTTGCCAGACCAAGGGAATGTATTTAATCATTATACAAAAGAATGAATACAATTTTATAATTGATAAACCCTATCATTCACTTTTAGTGTGAATTCAATGGCATTAAGGCTCATTTTTAGAAGAAAAAAATATTAACATTTTCACTACAGAATTCCTAAGAATGCAACATGTATACATGTCCACATTTGTGGTTTTAACTTTTCTGTGCCACCTGCTCCAAATATTGTGAAGGATCAAAAGTTTTAAAACATTTTTGGACCAGTTAAGTAGGAACATCTTTCCAATTTTCCCACAAAGTTGCAGAATTTTTACAAAGCTTTTGGAGAACAGGAATCAACAACTGTATATATTTTCTTGTCATTTATGACTTGTCTACAAAGTTGTGTCCTTCTCTTGGACATTCTGTCAAATAAATATTAAATGTTAACTTGATAAACAACTAGTAATGTCTGACAAAAACCTTTACATAAATTAAAATGTAAACTTGTCAAATTAATAATGACTTACACAATCTTTATCATAAATGAAAATTTCAGCCTATTAAACAACTAATAATGTCTGATCTAATCTATAAATAGCATGCTGATAGTGTTAGGCAGAATGTTATAATAAAAGAAACATAAACTATGTGAGCCCTTTAAAAAATTAAATTTAAATAGTTGCAAAGTTATTTTACAAATGTTTAAAAAAAAACATTCTGTGGAATTTGTTACTGTTTTCAGCTTAATAATATTTCTTAGTACAAGATGGGCTACACATGACAAACAGTACAATTGGTGAATAAAGAAAAGCACAATAAGAACCACTGACCTACAGGAAGTTTCTGGCAGCTTTCTCACACACCCATACTGGCTGAACCCAAGACTCACACCCAAGCAGAGGTTAGCAGTGAAGTGTTAAAAGCAAGGATTTTAAACAAATCTGCCATTTAGGGCCAATGGTGGAATATTTTTTTAAACTACTTGTGGTCCTCTGCCTATCCAGTAGTTGTAATAAGCCAAAGATAACAGGAAATATTTTTTTATTTTTTTTCAAACCAAATAAAAGGACATGTGGTTGATACAGACGGATATAAATAAACTAAACAAAACCGTCTCTTTGATCATACATTTATCTCTTTGAAATATTTTTTTTCTATTGAAATCAGTTCCATTTTATCCAAAAGAAAATGCTGGGTCAGCAGTTAGAATAGGGTCAGATGAGTAATTCATGCTAAACTTATTTTTTGATTTGGCCTTACAAGCAAACAGTAAAACCAGCTGTAATGACTACAAGCAAACAGTAAAACCAGCTGTAATGATCACAAGCAAACAGTAAACCCTGCTGTAATGATCACAAACAGTAAAACCAGCTGTAATGATTACAAGCAAACAGTAAAACCAGCTGTAATGATTACAAGCAAACAGTAAAACCAGCTGTAATGATCACAAGCAAACAGTAAAACCTGCTGTAATGATCACAAACAGTAAAACCAGCTGTAATAATTTCAAGCAAACAGTAAAACCAGCTGTAATAATTACAAGCAAACAGTAAAACCTGCTGTAATGATTACAAGCAAACAGTAAAACCAGCTGTAATGATTACAAGCAAACGGTAAAACCAGCTGTAATGAAAATCTTCCTATGAAATACATTTGCATTAGAAAGAGTACTGTAAACTACATTTCTTAATATTTCTCTCATTTGTAAAAGACAAAATCATGATTCCTTGGTGTTCCTTATTCACAGGATTCACTTCATATAAAAATTCTTTATTCAAATTCTGTATGTTTGTTGTTGTGATGCAAGAGGAATTGAACTGATTTTGGCACAAAAGGTAACTTTTTAAATTAAGAAATATTGGTATACAGAAAAATTCTTGTTGTAGTTCAGTGTTACATACTGGTATCATCTAGAGAGTAACAAGCTACCCCAAAATTCCAAATAGCCAGACAAGAAATTCCAAAATTCTGAATACTCAAACAAGCCACCCCAAAATTCCAAATAGCCAGACAAGCTATTCCCAAATTCCAAATACTCCAACAAGCCACCCCAAAATTCCAAATAGCCAGACAAGCTATTCCCAAATTCCAAATACTCCAACAAGCCACCCCAAAATTCCAAATAGCCAGACAAGCTATTCCCAAATTCCAAATACTCCAACAAGCCACCCCAAAATTCCAAATAGCCAGACAAGAAATTCCAAAATTCTGAATACTCAAACAAGCTATTCCAAAAATTCCAAATGCTCAAAAAAGCTATTTCAAAATTCCAAATAGCCAAACCAGCTATTCCAAAATTCCATATAAACAAGCTATTCCAAAATTCCAAATACTCAAACAAGTTATTCCAAACTTCCAAATACTCAACAAACTATTTCCAAATTTACAATAATCAAATTTCAAGAGCAGTAACTTATTGTTCCACAGAAGTTACTTGATTTGTTTTATAAATTTGTTGTGGTAGTTGTATAAAAGACACATGACATTGTTATAAATAAAGATGATGACACAGCATTATAAACAGTTGCATAAAATTGAATTCTGGGGTTGAATTTTAAAGTCCACCATTACTAGATAAATGATAAGGTTAGGTGATGGTTGGAGACCAATACATTAATATCCAGACAAAAGAGAGATAAGAAAAGAGAATCTGAGCCAACCAGAGTAATGGCATGCAATAAAAAATTCCCTACTTACTGGAACTGAACATTTGTCAGATTAACAGAAATGTTAATTTATTAATGACTGGGATTTATGCCTCATCGTATTAATTAGAGCTAAGTTCATTCAATGTTTAAAAGAGCTTCAAATTTTAATAAAATCATGTTATGCAGCCTGCATTTTAAATAATGAACACGTGACAATCACATCACAAAAAAATGCTATTTCCTCAAACAATTAAAAGCTAATAATTGGTAATTTACTTCCAAACAATCCAATTGCTCAAACTTCAATAATATGCCCATTTAAAAAAAAAATGGTATGCTGACATCATATGACCACTGACCCTGGAAACCCAATGCCAGGAATAAGGAAAAAAATATTTTGAATTACTTTAATTACTCTCTGGGTTCTTGTCACACTGCTAGTCTGAGGTCTGGATACAAAGCTAAACTCATTATGAAATCTTATAGGAAATTCACAGGCTTTATTGTTTATTGTAAAAAATTAATTTGCACCTGATAAGCACCAAATTATTTCCATGACAACTTGGTTTTATTAACACTTGCATGGGAGCCAAGGGACAAGTTGAAGAATTTTTTTATTCAACAACAAAATATTCAGAGACCAATCAGCCTCTCTGGGCCTCTGGCAACCTTACTATAATATAGTTCTTAATAACACAAATTCACCTATAACATGGTTGTTTTATGGCACCTGAATTATTTTCTATGTTCCTATTCACTGTCACTACTCAAAACCTTAGCCAAATTGACAAACTGGTAAAATAAAACAATTCAGACCACAATAAATCTTGATACAGAACAAGGAACAAATTTCAAGATTGTTGTATAAACTGTGTAATCAAAGCAAAAATGCCTCCACTGCCACTTCCCCCAATAGCAAATTAAACTAATTCTGGGACTCTGGTATTACAGAATGGAGAGCTCATAAAAATGTTTACTCCTCTGTGTGTGTGTGTGTGTGTGTGTGTGTGTGTGTGTGTGTGTGTGTGTGTGTGTGAGAAAAGATTCTGCATATATGGAATAATTTCTTCAGTGTAAAAGTCAAGGTCCATGTATTGTCTTGGCTTGGTGTAGCACAGTAACACAAGCAAGTTATATCATGCCAAGGCAAATGGAGTAATTGCCCAAGGACACACCACAGAAGTTAACACAAGCTAGGTCTGATTGTAATATTCTAACCCCCAACCTTTTGGTCCTAAGTCTGGCCTGCTAAACACTGAGACACCCTGACTACCTTGCATTGTCATGTTTAATGGTGTTTCAAGTAGACTAAATAAAGCTTGAGAGATGGTGAATCTTTTAAACTTGCAATATGGCAAATCTTTCAAGCTTTAAGTTGAAACTGGACCATTTTTTCATCTGAAAAATTTATAAATCTTGAGTTTTGTCAAATTCTGATTATGCTGACCATGTCTACAAGAAATGAACTTCATTTGAAAAAGGATCAATTGAAAAACTCAGCAGTGAATAATAACAAACAAGAAAAAAAGCATCCTTATACAACATTGTACAGAGTCTCCCTCTTATAAGGCCAATCCTGTTTATAGACTGAAAGATGAGCCCTCCCCAGTGCTTTGAAATGAGATATAGGTACGACTCTGTAGCCAGTGGTACCATGAAACTGACCCAAATAAAATACTTAAAAGTCATATTGACAATTTGGAATTTCACCTAACAGGATATAGCCATGAATTCCATTGCACTCCCCAACCAAGGAGAGATCCCGGGGGTCCAAGTGGTCTAAGATGCTCATCTTAGGAAGTCCCTCATCGTCCCTCATCTTAGGAAGTCTAGGAAGTCCCTCATCTTAGAAAATCCCTCATCTTAGGAAGTCCCTCATCTTAGGAAGTCCCTCATCTTAGGAAGTCCCTCATCTTAGGAAGTCCCTCATCTTAGAAAATCCCTCATCTTAGGAAGTCCCTCACTCATCTTAGGAAGTCCCTCACACTTCTGTCTGCACAAGTTTGAATACTGGCTAGACCCATATGCGAGAAAGCTTATTTCAGGTTCTTCCTCCACCAAATACTGGTTTGCCATGAAAGCCTATCATAAACTAAAAATGGTATTAAACCACATAAAACCAAACCAACCCTTCCAAACCACCAGTACATGATACATGTAAGACAATGAGGCATAAATCTTGCTTAAGTAAAAATCTTCATTGTTTCCCAGCCAACTCATTCACTAAACACACACATTCAGACCTTCAGTTTTCAGGATAAATGCTCACTTCACAGTTTCCAGTAGTTCTGTCAAAGGGTCAAAGGACAAGTAGTGCTTTAATAGGCTTGATCCTTGAGCAAGTGGTGTTTAAACTGACACACAGCTTATGGGCTAGACCACTTGTTTACTGAAAATGCATGCCTGGTAACCCACTAAAGGCAAATGGACCAAGAAAAAAGTTTTGGGGGGTCATTATTTTCCTCTTTGAACAAACTTCTCTTAATAATTAAAAAATTCAAATAATAAAAGCACACATTATAAGTGTTATAGAGCAAGTCAAGTTTCCAACAGCTGATTGTTCAAATTAGTTTTGATTATAATGATAAATGCTATGTCTATCTACCTTTTTGCAAACAAAATACAAGCATTAACTCTGCTACATAATAATAAAGTGATATCACTTATCAAGTGTCAAATTCATGGCATAAATTACATGGAACAAGCAAGAAGAATAAACTATCTGTGCAACATTTCATAATATTTTAAAGACATTTTTAATAACTGACAATTAAAATTATAATTATTTGATATTCAAGAGATGATAGATTACTCATCGGAATTAACAAAATGCACCAATGCCTTTACCCAATTTACAGGCAAATAGTTTAAAATAGTTGTAAATTGATACTCATTCTGTAAAATAAGAATCCACATTATTGAACTTTAATTTATAGCTATTTCACCTACCAACAAAGACTACCTGTAGCTGATTGCTCTTCTGAACATAAAATATATGCACCCTTATTTCTAAGCTCACATGGAGGGAGGATATTATTAAACCTGTGTTGCTCAATGACCTGCTACTTGATTTATTTTAGAAGTCTGAAATTTCTCAAACACTGAATGGTAAAACTTGACATTAATACTTTGATGCAATAAATATAGAATTTGAAAACTTTAATGAATGCATCTTAATCGTATTTACTTAGAAATTTTGCAATTTGCAACATTTCACACAGAAAAAAAAACATCAATGGTTTAAGGAATATAAGCCTAAAAGCACAAACTGGGTATAAACAAACTAGTTGAGACTGGAAGCAATGGAGTGAACTATTTAAGAGGAGACTGATATAACTGATTTTAAATAACTGCTTCAGTTATCCCATTACACACATATAACTGACATTTGAATAATTACATCTCACACAAACACATGCACACCTAATTGACACAAAAACAAAATAACAAGCAATGGTTAATTAAATATACCAATTAAATAAAACTTCAAGGAACAAGGAAGTCCTAGCAAAGTGCCAGAAATGATCTACAATCTTGATAAAGGTGTGATCCGGGGATGAGTCAGAGAAATTCTGTGTCCTTACATGTTAATGCATACAAATAAACAAAATTTAAACTCTATCATCAAACAAAATCTGAACTTGACATCTACTATCATTTATAAATTAGTCATGAATTATCCTTAGCCCAACAATGTAAGACCTCAACCTAAAACATATATATCATGTTTAAGGTCTTACACTAGAATTATCAATTAGCAATATCATTTGGTGATAGAAGTTTCATTAGTATGAATCTCTGCATGTCTTGAATCTCTGAGCACTGCAAATGGTTGTTCTACATCAGTACTAATGTGGCATGGATTATACAATTGCAAAATAGTTATCAGGTTATATCCCAGCAATGTTGATGGCAAATCCTGGCAATGTTGGTGATGAATTCTGGCTATGTTGATGGTAAATCCCTGCAGAGCTGATGGCAAATCCCCACAGTTATGATGGTAAATCCTTTGTCAATCTTGATGGCAATTCCTGGCAATGTTGGTGATGAATTCTGGCAATCTTTGGTCATGAATTCTGCCAATGTAGATGGCAACTCCCCACAATAATGATGGTAAATCCTGGCAATGTTGATGGCAACGAGGAATCACGGATTCACATCTCCATAAGGCTCCTACATTCCTACTAATGGAATAATTTCACTTCGCTTTTTCATGAGTATGCATCATTCATTCTATTCTGAATTTGCTAGTTCTATTGACAAATACACTAGTTGAAATCCTAACCCATTCCAATTTGAAATCCAATATTGTTTGCAATAACTGCAAAACATCTTCAGAGTTGATGAATTCATGCCATGGATAATTATGTACAATGTTGCTGAAAATTTCTGTCCCTTGGGTGTGTCATATTTAACCTTTCTTTTGATGCAAATCAGCCTGCCTTATGTCACTTTGGAGAAACAATTTCCTCATATTCAATGACAGCATTACATTTTAACATTTTGCATGAATTTTTCTTCTCTTAAATCATTCTCATTACCTTCCATGCCTGGGACCCTGAGTGGCCAAGTGGTGTAAAGTACAGCCAATGTGAAATGCCAGAAAGCATGAAGAATCCCTTATATATAGGGACTGATGCTCTACAAGAATGTCCATAAATTCATCTTAAGACCATTTCTTCATTATGACTGTCAAGTATTGAAACCATCTCTGACAATTTACAAGATCTACATACTGTATGTCATCTTGGTGCCATTTTTATTTAGAACAGGAAGACATCTTTAAAATCTTTTAGTGAAAATACCAAGTCAAAAATAATTATCTATTCAGTGAAGTACTCAACAAGTTTTTTGATAATGTTGTCATGGCAGCCATCTTGGATGTACAACTGGTACTATTTTCCTTTAAGACTTTGTTAAAACTCCTGTAACAATGACCATCCATTCGGATAGAGTAGTGACAACTAGATTTTTAAGACAGATATTGTGGCAGCCAAATTGGGTGTCAGATCAGAACCATTTTCATTTAAGACCAACTGAATACCATAACAGGTCTTTTGGTGAAAACCCCTTGTCAATATGACTTTCTGTGCAAGCAGAATTGTGAGATGTCAGATTAGTTCAACTGCTGGACATCATAACAATGAAAAACCAATGCTGATATGACCATCCTTTCAGGCAGAAACAAAATTTTCAAGATGGTCACTGAAGCAGCCATACTGGAGATCAGATCAGCATCATTTCATTTAGGAACAAGCAGATATTATATAAAGTTTGAAGGCAATCCTCTAAACAGCTGAGGATTAGTAAAACCCCATGTTGATATGTCCCTCCATTCTGGAGTAGTAAAACCCCATGTTGATATGTCCCTCCATTCAGAAGGAGTTGTAAAACCCCATGTTGACATCTCCCTCCATTCAGCAGAAGTAGTAAAACCCCGTGTTGATATGTCCCTCCATTCAGAAGTAGTGACAAAAATTTTCAAGATGACTGCCATGGGGACCATATTGAACATTTTCATTTAGAATTAACTAGACCTCTAAGAAATCTTTCTATGAAAACCACATGTTGATATGATCAGTAATGGAGTAGTAGTGACAACAAGATTCTTACCATGGGCACCACATGATGTCCTTTAAGCACCTTTTTCTTTATTTGCCAACTAGACCACAGGATGAATCAAGGTGTGTATAAAGTCTGACTGCAATCTTCTAAACAGATTGGTATGGGATTCAGTAATACAAATACACAGGAGAGCACAAAAGAAAAGGCAAGATATAGCCATGACAGTAATTACTCATGCCTACTGGAATCCTTTTGTCAATAGTGATCAATGAATCTAGTGCCCTGTTATGACTGTCCTGTAGTTTGTGCCTCCTATGTAAATGTGCTTGTTTATCTGTGTTGCTGAATACTAAATGAGAAAATTGAGAAAATGTCTCCAACTGTTTACCTATCAATTCTGAATTTGCACATTTCTGCATTCAGTATATGTTGCAATTTTGTTGTGGACGAAACTTTTACTTGAACAATGTAGTAATCAATTAGTTTTTTAAACTATGAACATGCATACAGCTGACAAATTCAACTCCTCTGGAAGCTCAATCAATCTTGGTTTAATCTTGACAACATTTATGTGATTTAAAGAATCATTACAACAATAGCACAAGGAATCAATCCCTATTTTAATCAGATGTTCATGTAAATGTTTACAATTTTATGTCAATATGACAGCCTTAATATCTGTAAAACAACCACAACAGCTGACTTTTTGGTGATTAACATGAGAGTTCTCATCACTCAGTTGATTGACTGGTTTTTTATGGTGCAGCTAAAGCTATAAATGACCACAGAAAAGGTTATATGATAAAGATTACTACCAACAATGACTCATTTTAAGACAGGACAGCAAGTAATCATAAATCTACTCAACAGGGTATATGCTGACATTATTCCAAACATTGAAGAAGGCTTTTCAATCATTATGCATTACGTGTGCTGAACAATGTACATGGAAGACAAATGTCCTTCAGGTAATCAAGGACCAGGTATCTTAATCTGCATATAGATCTGGCCTAGGTGACTTCCCATAAAACTTTTAAAATCATTTGAACTTGCTTGCTAAATGCATCTGATGTTACTGTTGTTGTGCAGGTTTTTGTAAAAAAAAATGAAGAAACAATACAACTCTTCCAACTCCTTATTTACAACCAAGACTGCTTTCTTGAGAGGAGGATTAGCAAATCATAATGGGGATATATACATGAATTTGGCAATACAAAGGCACTTCTGTGTGACCATGGTTACAAAGGTTTAAATAAAGGTCAGTAATATTTACAACTGGGTTGCAACAATGTTATGATCAACAGTGGTGAAACAATATTAGCCTAAAAACCCTTGTGGCTCCTAGTTCAGTTGCCTGAAGTACATGACAATTTGGATCATAAAGGGGAAGTAATCACTGCTCAAATCAGGTTCTGCTATATAATATACTATCTATGATGTTACAAATTTCTCAAAACAATTAAAAATAAAAATCAATGTAAATGGTCACTTTTCTAGCACACACATGTGATATAAACTTAGAAATCTACATCTTTATTTACATTGTATGCAGATTCCATGAAAATGATTCATGAACATGATTTAATGAACATAGATTCATAAGATGGGTTTCTGCATGATGTGCAATGTCATTCTTGCAACACTATCAGATTTTATAATCTCCTTTACTTGAAGGGCAGAATGCACATTCATTTCCTTTGAATTTGATTCCATTCATCGAAATTCTCGTTTCCATCCTTTACTCAATATTGTGAAATATTTTGGCTCCTTAGAATTGAAATTCATGTTTTAGTTGTATCTTTTAATTCAGTTTCACTATAGTCGCAATAAATGCAATATGCCCTCTTTTATTAAATCGCAACAAATGTGAATCTAACATCATAGTTATGTCCACTTGCATTTCTGAGAGAAAATAATTAAGTGTCACCCAGAAGCATTTATTCTACTTTAATATTATATTTAAATGAAAGAAGACCTGTTTTGCCATGCTAATTACATCTTGTATATCAAATCAAAAAGGGGAGGTGGAGTAAAAGAAAAAATAAAAAGCATTTAAATCCTATGTGCGCAAGTGCTTGTAAGTCAGGCCAAACAAAATTTTTTGTGGTTCTGGTTAGTTTGAAAACAATGTAGAATAGGTCATTACAAACTTTTATGTCATTTATTTGTGGTCTGGGTGGCTTTAAATGAAGCATAACTAGAACAACCAACTTCAATCATAATTGCATCCTTTTGTTAATTTTTTCAGTTCTTTCCTTCTTTCTGATTTGTTTAAAATGTTGAATCAGCAGTTAAAAATAGGGCCAGTCAGAATCATACTTACTTTTATATAACCATTACTATGGAGCATGAATGTCATATGGGAGACACAGGTAATAGGGTTAAATTTTTATATGGGATGCAAAGGGTTAAATTAGCCATCTTATTCACAAATTAATCAAAGATAAGCAAGGCATCCAACGGAAATTAATACTTGGTTAATAGAAAGCTTTGTTTCATAGATATGTTTCATTATGTAGAAGTTAGTTCTCAAGTTTGCGCTGAACAAAATGTTACCATTGCGATTTGCTTTAGGATGAGAAGCTTCACTATTACTTGAAATGAAATCATGGTATCAGTATTTTTACTAAAAGAACAATATAAGAAAATCAAGTCCATGAAATAAATGTCCCAAGTTTTTGAAGAAAAAAAACCCATGCTACTTGTTGTCATGTATATGTGATGGTTAGTTAAACCTTTGGAGAAATATTGTAAATGACCTTCAGCAGCAGAACATCTAGAAAATACAGGTAATTCACACTAGAAACTAATCACTTCATAAAAGAGCTATTTATTGGCAATTTTATTCCCAATGCAATTATAAAACAAGTTTTCAGTCATTAAATAATCCCACTAGTCCTGGTAATAAGGTCTTTCAATGTCCAGTATCTTGAGGTCAAAGTTTATCTGGCAGCCCATCAATAATTTACATCTACTACAGTGCTGTACATGTTTGTTTTTTTTACCCCACTGTAAGTTAGAGAAGGAGGTGTACCACAATGAAATCAAAGTGTGAAAAAAAATGGAAAAAAAATAATTTTTCAAATAATTTTGCACATGCTGGAGATTTCATTGAGTGATGGGAATACATCCATCATCTTGAAAAGAAAACACTCCAAGCTGGAAAGTTCACATATATGCTATAATAAAGACCTGAGAGCAAAATCATCACAAATATGTTTCCACTAACCCAAATGACCATATTTCTACTCAGCCTCCCTAATTGTTTGCTTCAATTAAAAAATGATAATTTAAAACAAATTACATCATTGACAGACAATTTCCATTAATTAATTCAGAACATACAAGAAAATATATACAGCATGCTCTGATGATACAAATATGGCACACACACACACACACACCCACACACACACACACATATATATATACACACACACACATATGCTTGCCCCAAAAAAAGACAACTAAATATTAAAAATGGTCAATGTTTTGAGGAATTTGAATTATTTTTGAATACTGAGAATTTATTTTCTTTTAATCTTTGTTGGAACCCTAAAACCATATTTCAATAATTAAGGTTGGAATAAAAGATATGTATGTCGGTAGTACATGTGGATACATACAAACTGTGCATTAAGAAAATACAAAGAGCTAGAATGCTGATAATCATAGCCCCCTCCATTGCAGATTCAAACGCTTATGAATGATGAAGAAAATGTGGACTCCACATTTTGTTAGTTCAAGCAACCTTTTTCCCTTCAATGACAAGGAACAGATGTTTGCAGAGTAGATTGCAGAGAATAGTATGTATGCCTGTATCATTTCTCTATTTCTGGATCAGTCACCTGATACCAGCTGCACTATTCACATCAGAAGAACAGGATAAAATGGATCTGTGCATGTATACATGTGTTGCTATGTGCAATCAAGATGAGAGCCTGGAAAGGGCTGCTTGAAATTTACTACTGTTGGACAGACTAATGCACAGGCCAGCAGAACTGAAAGCATTATCAAAGTTCAAATGTACATGTCATAGAATCTGTCCATTCCCAGTGAAATCAGATTAGTACTGCACATAAATGTCAGATAAAACTGTTACTGAAAGTCACATTTGCCGTGGAATAAAACCCTGTAAATTTTCATTATGCTCTAAAACATTACTTAGAAAATACATATAATTTTGAATAAAGAGAATCCAGGATGATGATGATTGCTATTTCAGTTCCTACTGCACAACATGGGACCAAGTAATAATGGGCTACAATGGAAGGACCAGTGTGTGTCTGAGTGTGTGTGGAGGGTGTGAGTGAGTGAGTGAGTGAGAGAGAGAGAGAGAGAGAGAGAGAGAGAGAGAGAGAGAGAGAGAGAGAGAGAGAGAGAGAGAGATTAACTGCCAATTTATTATTTTTATTCATGGAGAAATGACAATAAATTTCCAACTATTATTAATGTTACATTATAGGACTGTTACATACTGTTAACTAGCAGGCTTTAGGTGTACAATAATACATCCAAGATCAAGGTTTTATTGAAGCAGAAAGGTTAATTCGGGGTAGATAAAAATTTATACTTATAATGCATCATAAATTTGTCTTCAAAAAGCATATGGATCACAGAAGATCGTGAAAATCTGTCCAACATTAGCTGGTCTTCTGCATTTTTCAGAAGATCTTTCAAAATACATGTAAACAATATCACTATAATAGAGATTTATTTCTACTGGTGTAAACTATCCACTTAGAGATGTATTTTTAGCTACTGGTGTCAAATATCCACTTGAAGTTCAGATTATCTTGTACTTATATCCTGATACATAGATAGAATAAAAGCAGGCATAAAGTGATGATGCACAGTGTTCCTCTTCAAAAATCCATCAATGGGCACTATACAAGTAGCCAGTGTAATAAATAATAAGAGAGTCTTATATCAAGGGATGTTTGGATAAGGTTGTTCACGAGAGCCAAATGAGTTGCACGTGTTATAAAATAAGTGTGTTATACTAAGATTTTCTGATAAGTTTTCATGGGAGCAATTTAATTAGCCTGCATTATATACAAGGACTTCTTATATTGAGAGAGGTTCTGATAAGGTTGTTCATGGAGCCAAATAAGTGGCCTATGTTATAAATGAGATAGTCTTATATTAAGGGATGTCTGATAAGGTTTGTCACAGGAATCAAACAAGTGACCAGTGTCATAAATAATGAGGTGTTATACTGAGGGATGTTCTAATAATGGTGTTCATGGCAGCTATACAAGCGGCCTGTTTATCAATGAGGTAGTTTTATACTGAAGGATGTTCTTATAAAGTTTTTCATGGGAGCCTTTTAAGTAGCCTCTGTAATAAATAATGTTTCACTGTGGGAGGTTTTAATAAGGTTGTTCATGAGAGTAAAACAAGAGGCCTGTATTATGTTCTGATAAGTTTGCTCATGGAAGACAAACAAGTGGCCTGTTTTTTACATGAGTGCTATACTCATGTTCTGATAAGTTTGCTCATGGAAGCCAAAGTGGCCTGTATTATAAATGAGTACCATACTCAAGTATGTTCTGATAAGTTTGCTCATGGAAGACAAACAAGTGACCTGTTTTTTACATGAGTGCTATACTGAGGGATGTTCTGATCAAAGTTGTTCATGGGAGCTAAACAAGTGGCCTGTGTTATAAATGAAGTAGGCATACTGAGAGGTGTTCTGATAAAAAGTTTCATGGAAGCCTTTTAAGTAGCCTGTCTTATGGATGAAAGAGTCTGTGTACTGTTATATCAAATTAAGTACAGGGATACCTTTGGTCAATGTCTCAATGTTTCTTATATACAACTCTTTGTAGAAATAGTTACCCTACTTTCTTGCTGCATTTAACAAGATTCATGTTAGGCAACAAGTTCCATCAAGACTTGTCCCCAAGTCCTTGAGCTACTAAATTCCCCAAAATGGTATTTAGACATAATGCAATATGTTGGAATAACCTTCATAACTGAAATAGGTCTCTAATGGGTGATCTTTCGTATATTGTTATGTATATTCAAGTTATATTCTGTTCTTGACCTTTGTCCCTGACTGATGACATAAGTTTTCTGCCAATCTGACTATTGTCATGTATTTTAAGATATTTACTCAAATTTGAGTTCCAGTGCCCAACATTGTTTATGAGCACAGAATGTTCTGGAAGCGAAATTGCTGACAATCTGGTGAAATTTTCTATCAGAAATTGTGAATTCCAGAGGAATCTAAGTGAAATATGTATAATAAATGTCTGATAAAATAAATTTTTTATTCCTGTTTCCTATAAGTTTTTGGGACTCTATGATCTATAGAGTTTAAAAGTTGTAATCTGATAAAATTGTAGAACAATAGTTTATCTAGCTTATTCATTGGAATTACAAAGCACTTATTGACTTTTTGGACTTAACACTACTTTGGGATTATTGAAAGCTCATTCAAAGATATACTTGTATATTATTATTATCTAGCACATCCAGTACAAATTTGTGATTATTAAAAAGAAAGAAATTATTTTTTAGCGCGGTGGGGAAAAACGTTGAGGTGTAGAAAATCTTGATTGTACTGATGTATCAAGTTCTTAATAAGTTGATGTACTACAATGATAGAACTGTATCATGTTAGACTTTTACTTGACATACTCTGAGAATTTTTAGGATTTTCATCAGATGAGATTGATGTACTTTTGTCTCGTCAGCAGATTAACTCATTAACCCCTGTAGCCTCTAAAACTTGTCATACATTCCCTTCCTCATCTCCCAAGTGCTACAATAACATTGCGCCCTTTACAGAGCTTGTTTCCGAATCGTTTAGTACGAGTGGTAGTATTACTCTAGGCATGTATCCTGCATGGTGAGTTAAATCTGTGCAAACTTTGGTTAATTTCAAGCCATTTCCTAAATATGCAGGTATTTTAACCAATAAAATTTTAGCTTATATAGAGAGAACACTGCTGAACAAAAGGAAAAAAAATTGATTTCAGTAGGGCGAAAAAAGTGGAAATATTTAGATTAGAAAAAGATGAAAATTAATAGAATTATCTGCTGGGAGTGGACATTTACTTTACTGACTGACAGAGTATTCACATGAGGTTAAGTTTGCAAGAAAGATTTCAAGAAGAGTTTTTGTGCGCATAAAACGGAATGAATTTTATGATTTTATAGGGTTAATCTTTGAGAGTGAATTCATAATGGATATTTTTATGGATTATTCACGGCAAGAGAAACAAATTGGTAAGAAAATAATTTATTTATCTTTATGCATCAGTTTTATTTCTGCATGTAGCATGTTATTATTAACATTATGTACATAATTTTATTAAGAACTGCTGTGCCAAATTATAGCTTAAATGAAGGAACGTAAATAAGAAAATAATATTTATTGCAAGTAGCTCCCTCTGTAAAAATATGTAAACCAAGTACTCTCAGCAAGTCTCAGAGATACAGACACTGGTAAGACTAAACACTGGTCTAGGTGATCTCTGCAAGTATGCTGTAGGGAATGCCTAGCTATTTGGCTCAGGGGTTAATGAGAAAGACCTAACAAATGCAATGCTTACAATTTCTGAGCAAATAAATCATATTCCTATCAATTTCATGCAGGTATATCTCATAAAAAGGTTGTTTAAATTTGATAGGCCGGCTAGTAAGCAGCTACCTTATGCCAACATTTAATGGTGTTGGCAAATTCAACTTTTCGATAGATAGTTGACACAGACCCTACATTTGAATATAAATGTCTAAATATCAAAAATTGGGTGGCAAGGATTAGAGGAAACTTGAAGAAGTCTGACATTTTATCAATAAAGTATGATCACAAAGTTTTTCTGTAGGATATCATCAGGCAGAAATAGCTGATTTCACCAGGTTCTACCCAGCAGCAAATAAGTTCTAATTGTACCGATCACGGAGCAGTGTCTGTGTCATCTTTTAGTAATCCAGCATCCATCACAGCTTTAATATTGGTAGTGTGATGATGTTATCAACAGTCATTGCTACTATCCTAACTTTAATGGACAGGGCCTCATATCGTTGCTTACAATTTATCTGTCATACAATGGAGGACACTTCTCTCTATTCTCACACAACTTATATAAGAATAAACACTGATAATTCATACAACGTAATAAAACAAATGTTTAGCTCAGGCATTTGACTTTTTATGCATATGCACAGTTTGGCTTGCTATGATACCTCCAAGGTATGGCAGACCATTTTCTAACACTACTGATTGATATGGCTATTATTACACCTGCCTAATATGCTTAATGGAATTCTGCCTTCTCATTAGCCAAATGAAAATAAGCTATAAATAAATGCAGGACATGATTTACTTTTAACCATTGAGAAGATAGTATTCCATTTAATGGTATTTCACTCGCATATTAAGCAGATGTGATTATGGACATGTCAAGCAGGAGAAAATGGTACTCCATTCCTTAAAGATATGATAGCAAGCCAAACTTTGGATACGACTACAAAGTCGAATGCCTGAGCTAAACATTGGTACCAAATGTAGTATGCTACATGAAATGAAGCTTGAAATATCGTTTATTTTTAAATAGGTCACACGAGAAAGGAGAGAAGTGTCCTCCCTTATTATATAGAACATGACAGGTAATCCTATGTAGCACATCTTACAACCCAAATAATAGCCTTGCATAGGGTGTTCCGATGCCATTGACATCAAAACGAGTAGTCAAAGTTTCAGAAATATCTCTCACACTTGGCAGTCTATATTGACACTCTTCCATTAATTTATGTGTAATTAATATACTTTCTGTGCTGTCTTTATCCTGGTGGAACCAAAATATGATTTCAGAAAATGGATGCATTTCCATGTTATGTTGACATATATTTGAATTTGTTGTAATGTGATGGTAGTCAAGGCATGCCAAAGTATGTTAAGTAGATCATGTGGAGGATGTGCTTCTTGAACCAAATTAAATGTTGCTAATAGTTCCAGTATGCATATTTTTTTTATTCATTTCATTAAAGAATAATATTTCAACCTAACCTGATTTCGGGATTCCTCGCTTTCATCACTTTCCAGCCAAATGAAATGTAGGCCAACTAAACATGTAAACAGGTCCATTTCTATTGTGAGAATTTGAATTTATTAGAGAAAAGATATCGGGGTAAATAAAGTCTAACAAAAACAGAACTTTACCATGTTGAAAAGCGTTGTTTTGGTTGCCAGTTGTGTGTGATATTCCTGAAAATTTGACTTTTGATACACTGTTGACATCAAAAGTTGCACAGCACCATTAGTTAGGCCGTAAGAACCATCACCCTGATGACTTTAATTAGACATTTTGGGTGACTATAAACATGGAAATACACTGAAAAACCGAAATACACTTATAATTACCTGTTCTCGGTGAATATAACAGGAATTATGATTTGTTTTTGTTTGAATAGTATTAAAGAGCAAATAAATATGATTGGAGTGATTCTGATACAGATTACTTTTTCCTCGTTATTGCTATCTCCATGCAATGGCGGCACTAGGTTGTACCTGATTCAACAGAAATGATCAACTGAAAATCATAGTAAATACATACATAGAAATAAAGTGAATTGAATCACATGTACTCTGTCATAAGATTATATATGTACTTTAACTTTAATGATACAATTTGTGAAAAATAAATAGCATTTGATTAAATTGTTGTTTAAAAGGTTTTCCAATTTTTGGTAATATTGCAACGTACTTATATGCTACTTTTATTAATATGACAGTTGATTGTAAAGGTGTTAAGAAGGATTCAGAATTGATGAGTTCATTTAATGCCCATAGACACGAAAACAAGAAAACTGTTTTTGAAGTTGAAAGTTGGATTCATTAGACCGAATGTTAGATTCCCAAAAGACTATGATGCATTTTAATGAAAAAGGAGTCTGGGGGAGTGTTGACTTCTTTGCAAATAATAATTATTTGTATGATAAATAATAAGTCGTAAGTCTGTTGTTAAGCATGTTTATTTTCAATGATGACATGAATGTAAATCGAACTGATAACAATCATCTGCCTGATTCACATAAAAACACCACAGCATGTTTATGACAAAATATCTACATAAGTATTTTAAATGATCAGGTTTGGATCTTTTAGCAGTCTTTATCAAAGCTCATACATTAATCTTTCATTTTGTTTGTATTTGTTTGAGTAATAATACAAAGCAAAAGAAAATTTGATTCAAATTTATATGACTTATTTACTCTTTGTGTTTTTGGATAGGTATGATGAACATTGAATCGAACTACATAAGCATAATGAAAGTGAAAAGTAGCAAAGCACCAAACTTATCAAAGATAGTATTGGCAAAATGTAATAAGTACATTTAATTACCTACATAAGGTATCAGATTTCAATGAATGAATTTGAACACACAGATGATTTAATTAATCCATTAGTATTCAAGATTCTCTTCCTATTGAAACTCAGCCTTCAAATCATGTTATGCAGGGTAAAATAAATATAACCGAAAACAATAACATATTGCAAATTATAACGAAATCTCTGGTTCATGTTTAGATTTTTTAGTAATTAATTGTCACAGTACGTACATTGATATTTTGTTTCCTTTGTCCAGGTTTTCGTCTGTTAGTCCTTGGTGCAACAACCGTTGTCTGACCATCTGTAGTTGTTACATATTTTGTATTTATGTCAATGTGGTATCTAAATCATTTTTACAAGTTTGTGCATTATTGCTCTGTCATTTTTATCCATTTTAATTTTTTGGACTGAAATTGTTGGTGACTGTCTGCAATTTGGAATTGTCCACTGCAGACTAGAGCATTTTTCAAATTTCTGAATTGTCCAGTTACTAATTTATGTGTCAGTTGTAGAGCATCTTCCAATCAACTGTCTAAGAACATGGTTCATAGACTCACAGTTATTATTTTTCCACATGCGGTCAATCTGATTTTTACGGTTTGTTGACTTTTCGTTTCATATTAGTCATGAATTTGTCCTGAAAGTAATTTAAAAAATTTTCTAAAATTTCAGCACAAAGATTTCCCAAAGCATCACATTTGTCCGCAAAGCAAATAATATCATGAGCATCAACTAGTGCGCCTTCCACAAAAATTTCTTTAAAGATAGTATTGTTGTCAATCACAGCAACTGCGTCTGTCAAAAATTGCTTAACATTCTCTTGTACATGGCATGTGAACAAAACATGTTGCTTCGGGTAGAACAGCCATAATGCTTTTGATTAAAGCCTTCTTATCATTACTTCCAATTACAAGGCTCTTAAGATTTGAATCCATAAGTTTTACTTTCAAATGATGGAAGAAAAGACTAAGTTTCAAATCGCTATTTTCATGAATGAAGAGGAGTCCAAGAAATATTGGTGGTTCATCTGTTCTGATTCACTTACCATAAGTTGTTTGTAACATGCAACTGTCACATGCATTTTGCAAAGCGTAAAAGTTTTGTCAATGCAACTACAGTCTGCCCGAAGTAACAAAGATTCTTAATGTCCATTATTTGTTTGTATGTGTACTAAATTACACAAGGTGGTTTGCCACTGGTCCTGATAACTGATCGTACAAAGGAGTTATTTTCAGTTACAAAATTTTCGAGATGTCTGATTTTGTCTACAATATTGTTGGAATGTTCTGGAGCTTTTGTGTCCTTTGATTTTTTGTGGGTCATAAATTAGTTGAAGTCCTTTTGGTTGAGACAGTTTATCGTATTTGAAAGATAGTTTATTGAATATCTGATCATTTTTTTTTTCATTCATTTCTTTGATGTAATCGAAAAAAGCGAGGTGTTTGCAAATATTCTGTCTCTTGTTGCAAGTTTCCATGCGGCGTTATACCATGAAATGTCCCTACGTATTCAACCAATGACAAATTACTTAAAAGTCCCTCCTTCCCTAGCCATGTGACCCTCTTTTAATACAAACTGTTTTATGTCAAGCGAGTCTAGTACTTGTGAATCACTTCAATTTGATCTTTGGAAGGTTGTGTACCCAAAGGTCTATATTCAGTTTTCTGCTGGACTTTTCTTTTTAAAGAATACTACCCATTTTTAAAAAAATCATAGCCAAATTCCCATCGTCAGAGAGCTAGCATTAGGATTTAGGGGATGCACCAGCGGACATATTCCATACACCACAGTCGTCCGAAAAAGAACTTTTACCATTATGTGACCTCTTTTTGAGGTTTTTTGTTTCCATTATTAAACTTGCTCAGCGCTGGATAAGGCATCATTATGAATATCTTGCATATATTATGTGATCCTTAATTAGCTGATAGTGGTTCTTTTATCTGATGACTTCATCCAACATAAAGTCCCTAATTAACAAAATCGATTCTCACAAGATAGGTTATTATAATTGTTCTATTGTAAACTCGCAATCATTTAAGAGTAGGTAACATATGGGGAGTTGTGAATTATACCAAAAAAATAACGATAATTGTAGCATATACAATACCAAGCTTTGAAAGAAATCGAGAAAATAAAGATTTTAGAAGCACTTTGAACCACACGAAGCCAAAATCAAATTTGTATTGCAGTTTCGAAAAGTATATACTGATGCAAATGAAGATTATGAAAACCTTTGATATTACTTGATTTAATAAAAACTAGTGAGAAAACAAATTTGTTGGAACTTTTGTGGTTGAAATTTGGATTTAGGTTAAGTTTTGTTCTGGTTATGGTTCAAAAAACAAACTTTCATATTAAACATTATCATACATATAGTTTAGCTTGTGTAAATAAATAAGCATAAATAATTATTTTAAAACAAGTCTTTGTAATTTATCTTATATTTCACAAGTTTTTATACCTTTCCGCCTATATTGTATAACATTTCTAAAATTTTGCAACATTTGGCTAATTTGCGCAAATTTTCATAACTTGTCGCACCATAATCATACTATTTATGTATCTATTGTATTACTATTGTAAGGCTTTTCCAGCATCATACACATCCCCATTGAAAAAACACTGTGCAAAGAAACTCCAAATAATCACAAGACCATGATCTCAAGTCTTTTGCACTCATGGAAATACATTCTATGTGGACCCATTGCTTGCAATTTGTGCATTGCAGAGTGTCAGTTTTTCATTCACTGGAACAAAAAGCACATAAATATGGATACATCCTTACTGCATATGTATTTGCTTGTAATACCAGTATAGAGCTTTTATATTAAAACTTGTACTGCTCAGTTATGAAATATGTGCATAATCAAAGCAGGTGGTGATTTTCTTAGGAGCACAATTACAGAATGACAATGTCGAGCAAAGGGTGCAGTTTCTTTAATGTGTGTGACATATTGTTTTAGCTTGAGCAAGACATTACCTCCATTAACAAACAACCAGACCTTATCATACCAAAACGATCAACCATTATTCAAGTACGACCAATTGACCAGTGCTATAATGTGCAAAAAAGTAAATAAAATAAATCAAGTCAAAATTGCTCCAATCATATTTTTTGCTCTGTAATACTATTCAAACAGTAACAAATCATAATCCCTGTTTACAACAAAATATACACAGAAAACGTAATTGTAAGTGTATTTTCGGTTTTTCAGTGTATTTTGGTGTTTATAGTCAGTGATATTTCTATTCAGAAAATTTATATAAAATTATATTATTATACAATCTGAAATAATAAGTTAAACATTTTATGTTGTGAAATTACTTTCAAAGTGTTATTTATCCCGTGGCAGAATCAGCTACTTACGCCTGATGTCATGTAGAAAGACTGACCGTAATGGTAAAACTAAAGGTTAAGTCTCCGGATTAGATTCATGCGATAATCGCACGAGTACTGCGTTGGTAGTTACTGCATTCTGAATGGATGTGTGTAGCTTTTCAGTATTTTGGTGATTCTGAAGCGATGAAAGACGCGTGACAAAAGTCGAATCGAGCGAAGGGTTGGGGTCACGCTTGTACTACTTGTGTTAATTTATAGTACCGGTAAGGTGATTTTTGTCAGACTCGGATTTCATCGTACTTAATTGATAAAACGTCAGATTCCTGTGGACTGGATATTCCTTATGAAATTGCAAATTTACCTGTTCCTGACAAACCAGCCAATGTTGCAATAATATGGAATAACATTTCTTATCCCGGAAGAATATCACTTAAAACCACAAGGTCTAACAGACATTAACTGTGTTAAGTTAATGCAGCTTCTTCGTTTTGTCGTTTCAACTGTCATGGCCTCCGGTGTCGACTAAAATCTCGTGCAGGTACTTGCGAGAATTGCTCGAGAATCGAGATGGCTGCCTCCATGCAAATGGAAAGGCCTAAATTCTAACCTGGTCAAAGGTCCTCACAATTTACACCACGAGGGAACGATCAGAGCACCTGGTTGGCGAAGAACGTAGTGGCAACAATGAGTCTCAGCAAAGAGGACAATGAAAACATTCTGGATAAATTGTTCCAGAAATATATGAAAAACCTTCAAGAAAGACCCGTGTTGACTAAAGCATGTACAAGGTAAATAAAGTGAAACTAACCTACTCAGTCGAAGTAGCGCTCGCCATCTTTCATGCTTCCTATCCGCTCATTTTTGACACACATCATGCTGATCTGAATAAATTGTTTTGATTTTCTTGCCTTGTTGGTTTCAGTCAGCTTTTTGTTTTAATGTTCTAATTACCTTGTTTTTTTAAGCCCTCTGTTCTTGGTTTTATCACAGAAAACATTTGTTGGAATTTAATTTACGAGGATGATTTTTATGTATGTTTGACCTATTTTTATGTTTCTATGTTGTGTGTTGTTGCCTGCCTATATTTGGTATTAGTCTGTTTTCAATATAAGAGACAATAAATTTTATTTCACTTCTGTCTTCTGGGTAACATACATAATACACTAACTTTGGAAGAGCAATTTTTTTTTTTTTTACCAGCATATTAGATCTGTAGATATCTGTGTTATTATATGCATTAATAGTAGAAACATTTTGTACATATGTATGTATGCCACGTTTGCAATATTATGTCAAATGTATACCCATATAGATAAAAGTTTTGAGCCATGCATTGTGGTTATATCTAATTCTGAAAAATTGTTACTTTTACATTCTTGATTAATTTATATTTTATAGTGGGTAGAAAAGGTTCAAAAGATTTGTTGTTTTGTTATAGTATGTGCCTGACTTGACCATTGTAATTAGAGACATTTAGTCTCAATATTATTTATAACAAGGAATGCTCAGCAAAGAATATACTTTCTGTGAGAATAAAGAAAAACATTTTATCATATCAGCATACATGTAACTGTAGATGTATGTATACATTGTTCAAAATGTGTTCCACATGCATTATGTGTTGTGTCAGATTAAATAGATTAATTTAACTGATGGAGTAGTTGGTATGGTGTTCTACCAGCTTAGCCATCCTCATTTTTCCAGGGATAGTATTAAGTTCAAGTATGGCAAACATTATCATTAACAGGAGCATGCACTCTATATATTATACAATCAGTTACCTCAAGGACATGTTCTTACAAGTAACTTTACCTTAAATTATTGAGATATAAAACTTATTCCATTGGCTTTGGATTTATCAAAACTGGGTTATACTAGTAATTACGTTTTACAGTTATTGTATCACATGGTAAATAAACTTATCAGAGATGCCATGCAGAGTCATCACATGTTTATGCTGGATGAAATGACACCTCACTCTTCATAATGGCTAAAGTTTGGTGTATACATAAGTCATTGTACAAAATGTAGATAAAATGACACCCCACTCTTCATGATGGCTAAAGTTTGGTGTATAAATAAATCATTGTACAAAATGTGGATAAAATGACACCCCACTCTTCATGATGGCTAAATTTTGGTGTATAAATAATTTATTGTACAAAATGTGGATAAATTGACACCCCACTCTTGATGATGGCTAAAGTTTGTGTGTATACATTGTACAAAATGGTAATAAAATGACACCCCACTCTTCATGATGGCCAAAGTTTGTGTGTATACATAAGGCATTGTACAAAATGTCATAAAATGACACCCCACTCTTCATGATGGCTAAAGTTTTGTGTGAATACATTGTACAAAGTGTGGATAAAATGACACCCCACTCTTGATGATGGCCAAAGTTTTGTGTATTCATTGTACAAAATGTAGATAAAATGACACCCTACTCTTCATGATGGCCAAAGTTTGTGTGTATACATTGTACAAAATGTGGATAAAATGACACCCCACTCTTGATGATGGCCAAAGTTTGTGTGTATACATTGTACAAAATGGTAATAAAATGACACCCCACTCTTCATGATGGCCAAAGTTTGTGTGTATACATAAGGCATTGTACAAAATGTCATAAAATGACACCCCACTCTTCATGATGGCTAAAGTTTTGTGTGAATACATTGTACAAAGTGTGGATAAAATGACACCCCACTCTTGATGATGGCCAAAGTTTTGTGTATTCATTGTACAAAATGTAGATAAAATGACACCCTACTCTTCATGATGGCCAAAGTTTGTGTGTATACATTGTACAAAATGTGGATAAAATGACACCCCACTCTTGATGATGGCCAAAGTTTGTGTGTATACATTAATTCATTAATATTACTGTAGAAAAACTTCTATTATACAATTTAAGAGTCAGATGAAGAATAACACTTAACATTTTTTCTTAATTGGACAATATTCTTGGTGAAGTGGAATTTATGAAGTGTATATATTTTGGTAAATATAGGTGGATATCAGGCCATTGCTTTTATTTATGTTAAGTGACCTTGTTTATTTCAAAATTATTTTTTTGTGAGTTTGTGTTAAGTTTCTATATGAATATATGTAGTTTTAGTCTGCATCATTATACACAGTATTGTGCTATGTTGATACATTGATATCAAATTACCTCTAGATTTGACCTACTTTTCTTTCAGTGACTGCATCTAGTATGCATATAGTTTGACCTACTTTTAATACTATCTTAATTTCATCTGCTTTTTTGACCTACTTTTCATATTCATTTGCACAATATCTAAATTTATGCTTTGCTTAATC